>CABHPH010156853.1:29741-45090 GCA_902168325.1 Peromyscus nudipes | reverse complement strand
AAATTGAGGAAAGGGCACACAAAAATTGGAAGAAATCAATAAATCCCTTAAAGAAAACAAAGAAAAAACATCAAATAGGTGAAGGAAACAGTTCAAGACCTGAACATTGAAATAGCAGCAATGAAAAAGACACAAACTGAGTGAATGTTGGAAATGGAAAATCTGAGTAAACAAACAGGAACTACAGACGCAAGCATAATTAGCAGCATACGAGAGATGGAAGAGAGAATCTCTGGTGTAGATGATATGATAAAGGAAATAGATTTTTCAGTCAAAGAAAATACTAAAGATGAAAAAGTGATAACATAAAACATCCAGGAAATCCAGAACACTATGAAAAGGCCAAACTTTAGAATGATAGGGATAGAAGAAGGACAAGAATACCAACTCAAAGGCACAGAAAATGTACTAAACAAAATCATAGAAGAAAACTTTCCCAACCTAAAGAAGGAAATGCCTATGAATATATGTGAAGCTTACAGAACATCAAATAGACTAGACCCACCAAAACAGAATATCAATATTTTCTACAGATCCGATTGTTGTCCATGATGAGTATCATGAATAAACCAGCATAGACATCATGGATTGCTGCCAAGGTATACACGAAAGTAAATTTTCATCATTCAGTATGGGTAGTCATATTTTGGTTGTTCTTTTAACAAAGTATTTTTATCATATGATTTCTCTGACCTTGAATATCTGTCTTGGACACATTCAGTAACCAATTGGTCTACTCTCTCTGAGGCTAGGACAAAATAAAACTGAATTAAGGAAAATTAGGACTTGTGGCAGACAGAATCTATTTAATTCTAAACAGCAATTTAATTCAAGTGTTAAGGCAAAAAAAGTTTACAGAAAACAAATTGTGCTAAAAAGTAGTATTCTCAATAAATTATTTGTCCCTAGAGTATGTACTATGAGGATAGTTTATAGTTTATTCTATAATCTTTCATATTTATTTAGACTAAGAACAGTCTCTAGCTTGAAGACAATAGCTTGTGTATACTTAAATACTTCCAGGTCTTCCTGTTCATATAAACCAAAAGAATTGATCACTATCTAACTTGATAGTAATATGTATACACATATACTCACATGTGGATAGATAATAAATAATATGTAGATGGTTGATACCTCAGTTAATAGATGACAGAATGATAGCTATAAGATGAATAGATGGTAGACATAAATTCTAGTTGAAAGTTCGATGATACACAAATATTATATAAATATATTGATAGAAAGAAATGCAGACATAAAGATGTCTCTATCTCACTCAAATAGAGTCCTTGGTCTTGTCTAATATAGCCCTACAAGTGGTTATGAAGACATAGAGTATTATGAAAATATTTTTAATTGATTTTGTCTTTCTAGAGTACATTCTCAAATTTGGTTAATGTTAAATACACCATTTATTCTGTATGTGATGGTATAGAATGCAAAACCAATTTAGTCACATTTTGCTAACATGTTAATAGAATTTTGTGTTTTATTCCTAAGACATTAATACAACTTATAAAATAAGAAGAGGTTCAGGTGATAAATATTTATGAAAATATTTTTCCCTCAAAATAGGGACCGCCAAAGAGTTGGTCGATCAGTTGTTTTAGGTACACTGGAGAAAATAAGTGAAGAAAAGTCTAGATATAAGTGAATCTTATTTCCTATATTTGGTTAATTTATGTAGAGGTGTTATGCAATATTAATTAGCCTCTATTGAGATTGCAATTTACTTATGCAACTACAAAACATAAAAACAAACTTTTCCTTTTTTTTTCTTTTTCTTTTTTAATTAAACTGCTCAGCCATTAGCTCAGGCCTACCACTGTCTAGCTCTTACACTTAAACTCAGCCCATTTCTATTAGTCTATACCTTGCCACGTGGCTCGTGGCTTACTTGTAACTTACATCTTGCTCCTCATTGTGACAGCTGGCAGCGTCTTTCTACCTCAGCCTTCCACTTCCCAGACTTCTCCACCTCCTTGTCCCACCTACACTATCCTTCCTGCCTGGCTACTGGCCAATCAGTGTTTTATTTATCAATAAATCATAGCAACATATATTTACAGCATACAGGACATCCCACAGCATCAGACTTCTATGGGAAAATGCAAACCACCTGAAAATCTGGCTCCCAAATTCCCAGAAGGCCAAATTGAAATGATGGGAGAAGTGTTAGAAACACCTAAGCACTAAATTATTGAAAAACTTTTCAATCAAGTGTATCAATATTTGTTAAATTGCCTTTCCCTTGTCTGGTTAAATTGATCTTGAAATGATTTTTTCTCTGAAAACAGCTTAACGTAATATTGAGAGTTAAAAAGCAGTCATTGAGCAGACTGTTCAACTGTTCTCTGTTTTGGAATGTTTTCAACATTTCCACATACAAGTATATTTTATCTTTCATTTGAACTAATGCCCATTTTTACTATTAAAATAGTCTAAGTTTGTAATATTTTTTAACATAATGCCCCACAATTGTACCAACTTCATACCTCAAGAAAATCATTGTTCATTTACTTCACTACCTGGAAAGGATGGGGGTTAGAACACAAGTGGTACAGGATAGAGTCATGCATGGTGAAAACCTCAGGATAACTATGGATGTGGTTCCTAGTGTACCCTCCACCATCTCTTTCTTTCCCCCAGAACTGCTTGATAGGTTAAAACTTACCAAAACAGTGAGCTCAGCATGCATGAGTACTCCAAGGAATTGCCTGTCTCTGCCATCTCCCACATCTCCCAACTGTTGTAAATTAGCTTTGAGAATCAAGCTCGGCCTGTTTGTTAAGGTCAGCATTTTTGACTTACTTGTTATCACAGACATGACCAAATTTGAAACCTGTTTCTTACACTTGTTGACACTGTGATACTGACTCATCTCATTTCTGTGTTCATGGTTTTTCTTATCTCAAAATTGAGGAAATTAAAATTTAATATGCTCAAAATGTGTGTAAATTACATAGAATACATATTAGTTATGTAGTAGACATGTATTAAATAACATGTAAATATTTTCTGATAATTTTATCACAACATTCTATAAAATATAAAAATTCATTCAGTTCTAATATTTTAGAATCACAAAAATCTAAGCTTTATAAAATATACAATTAAAATATCAAAATAATTAAACACTTTTGATTTCTGAGAGATCTAGAAAATGGTGCTTATTAATTATGTCTCATATCTGTTGGTAAGTTGTTTTAGCCAATAGAAATGTGGACAAGTTAGGATAGAATTTTATACATTCTAATAAAATAGACTCAAAAACTTTAATCTCAAGTGATAATATATTCATGAAAAAATGCGATCAATCTCCTGTTCATGAAGTACAATGTGCATTCTATATTTTTAATTTTTACTATATACAGTATGCAAGACACATTTTAGTGTTTATTTTTCTGCTGCATTATGTGAGTTTTGTTTCCTTTATTGATAAAATATTAAAATAAGCTAAATATAAAAAAACCAAAAACTACCACTATATTATTGAGATGGTGCTAAAATAATGCAGGATATTATGTTATATGAATAATTATCCCCAAACTGCAAGTTCTTCAATAGAGACAGAAAATGTGGTCAGAGGGAAAAAAGAACATTAAAGCTTCAAACAAACTAAAACTGCGTTGTAATCATACTGGATCTAATTAACCATGTAATTGCAATTGAAAAAGATGTGAATTTATCTGAAAAAACGAAAAGTACAACATAGCACAACGTTTATTTTTCCAAAATTCTATTTCCATCTCAGATGACACTATGAAATTAACTATAAGTTTGTAACATTAACTTTAGACATGGACAAAGAAGCAGACGAACAAAACATATAAGATTTAACCTAAAGCCAATATTTTGGTTGGGTATCTTTTGCTTTCTTGTCATTATACCCTCCTATTTCTGTTGACGACATCCCTCAAATGTGGCAACCGCTCCCCCCCGCCCAGGTTTTGTTATGTTTTTCCTCAGGATTTTTGTTGTACAAATCTTTTGTACAAGCTCTCTTACCCACAACATTCTTTTCCAGTTAGAAATATAAGAAATATAATTGTACTTATGCATAGTTGACACTGAGCAAATTAGGCCCGTCTTGTTCCATCAACTGTGTTTATTCTTGCTATAAGCATTTCAAATTGTGGCTTCCCATCCAAATTCCTTTACTATATGTCTGATTTTACAGTTGATCATATCTGAGGAGCATTTTGCTTTAAAACCCAGAATGGTGAAATGATACATTTAAAATGACTACAACTGCAAACAATGTTTCACTTTTTCTTAATGAGAGGATAGGGAAAATTAAAAATTTAATCCGTTTCCTCTTGCATGTAAGATAATAATGGAATCACAGGGCTAGCGATGTGCTGGAAAGATTAAATGCTCCTTAGAACCCCAAGTATTTTCTGATCTTTTGTGCTTTAGAATGAAATGAGAGCCCTGCTCAAGTTACAGACTTCATTATTATTTCTTTAATTGCAATATGAACATTGGTTTAACAGTGAGTGGGGTTGGTATAAGAGGAGGGGCTCCAAGTGCAAAAAAGAGGCACCATTTCCAATTTCTTCATTCTCACGAATTTCCAAAAATATCTAATTAAGAAATGTCTTTAATGAATCCTTTCTACCTTTCCACTAACTAGTTTGCTTATTCATTTTTCAAATTTCTAATGCTAGACAGGTGATACAGATATTAAAATGTATAATGCAATGTGGCTCTACACTGCCATTAGGTCCCTGGCTAAGGGTGCAACTTTGTGCCCACCTGTTCTTTTCATACTTGGATTTGCTCTCCCTTGAGTTTTCAGGGGTGTTCTCGAAGTTGTTAAGACCAGTGTGAGTTCAGATGCACCTCTGCCCACTGTTTCCAGAAGTATTCTTTCCTTATAGTCATCTACCACCTATAGCTCTTCTGTCACATCTTCTATAATGATACCCTGCCCTTGAAGTAAAGAATATGATTTAGATGTACCATTTAAGGCTGAATATTCTGGAGTCACTTATTCTATGCATATTGATTATGTATGGTGCTTTATGTTCATCACCTTCTACTACAAAAAGCCTCTCTGATGAGGATTGGGAGATGCACTCATCTGTAGGAGTCCTCTTAACACCATGTTCATTTGTCTGGCTATTAGCAGTAGGTTCTCCCCTAGTGATTATGACCTGTCTAGACACAGGTTCTCTGCCTGATAACCGTGCTGGGTATGAGAGTTTCATCTGGTGGAATATGTCTTAACCCAAACCAGAAAGTAGCTGGTTACTCCCAAGATGTTCTTATGATTATTGTACCAGTGGGCATATCTTGATAGGCAAGTCATGATTATAGCTCACAGAGCTCACAGATGCATAAGACAGTTTAATGTTTTTCTCTTCCCATATGAACTTCGATACCATGTTCCAGCACTCTGAATCCTATCCTGGCCATTAGAATTTAACTTCCAATTCAGTAACAGCTTGGTATTCTTTTTATTTAGACAAGCCCAGGTATCTGTAATTTCTACTCAAGGTACTTGCAATTTATTTGAAATTATGCTTTATGTAAGTTAAATTGTATATTTGAATATATTTAAAACATTTAACAATCATAATCTTTTGAGGATTTAGTCTTACAAGGTGATGCTATTCCTGAAACTTAATGACAGATTTATCACAAAGATATTCAAACTTAAAGTACTAATGTCTAAATAGTTTAAGCTAATATGTAAAGAAAGATTATATAATACTTATATGTTTAGGTTTACTTAAATATGGCAGTAATAAAGATACTCAAGAAATATTTAACAGTTTGATTTAAAATAATTTGAATTCAGAGAACATTTGTATTTTATTATATATGAGTGATATCTTGAAAAATTTCAGTCACCAATGAAATACTTTAAAGAAAGTTTGGACTATCATTTAAGTATTTCTTACACATTTTAATTTTAGCAGAGACAACAGATAATAACTACCCTTTTGTGAAAAGTCAGAATAAAGATATTTGACATCTATTATATATATTCAGTGTACTTAGCTCTAAATTTAATATTGATAAGTATTATCCCAGATAATCTTCCCAATCAACAGGGGCTAAATCCTCTGGACATAGAGAACCAGGAGTTAATTGTTCAAAATGACTTGTCTAATAAGATGAGATAATAAAACTTTTTAGTAAAGCAGACAAGAAGACATTAATTGAACAATTATTGTGAATTTGCCTTGCTCCTTCAAGTAGATAACATTCTAATTTTGTGCTTAGGAAGAAAACTGTCAGTTCTGTGGATAAATATATGTAAATTGACCTACATATACAGTTACATATTTACATAAAATATCTCAAGCTTGATTTCCGGACCTTCTACTACTTGAGAAAATTCACTTTGAAGTTAGCATATACTTCCCCTGTTCATTTGATGTATTAAGTAATTTGGATTACAAAGGCATTAAATCACTTAGAAGGACTTATTGCTTCTTTTAAATGAAATACTGACAAAATTTCTTCGTCTGTAAGAACATTAAGCTACTTGATGTGGGTGAGATGAAGTGGTGCTAATTAAACATCTGGCATCCAACCTCACTCCTCTGCTTTCCCTGATGCAAACAACATTTTGCAAAGGGAAATGAGTGCTTTAAAAGACTGATGAGTCAAAAAAAAAAATAGAAACCTACGTAAAGCAGGAAATTCATTACAATGAATGTTTACTATCAAGTTGAAAATATCATTGTTAGTACCCAATTCTATTCCAGCTTATTCAATAATATAAATATATTTCCAATAAAGTCATGTATATGATAAGTTACCTCGTCAAGGAACAGCTAAATAGTGAGAAAACGATAAGCATGCTTCTCCTGTTCAGACTACATGACTTCAAAGTAGCATGCTATGTGATTGATTATCCATGTGCTTGTACACATATTCAGTAGATACATAACTGACATAGATAGTCAAGATTATTTAGCTATTGAATAATGGATCCAATTCATATACAAGATTGAAACAAGAATACACATATGCACACATATGTATATATGTGTAGACTAAGACAATATTATTTTAAGTTTATTTATCTTATTTCTGAGATGTGACACTGAAATTTGTAGCATGAGTCTTAAAAGTTCTTATTAATAAAATCAAACCTGAGGCCAGGTATTGGGTGAAATGCTGGATGGTCAGAGAGACAGAACAAACCACAGCTAACCTCACCTGGCCAACTTCTCGGCTGGTCTTGTTTCCTCAGACTGGAGGCCTCTGTGTCCTCATAACCGAATGACTCTCAGCTGAACTGCTGCTAGAAGCCTGAATGCTTAACCAGGCCAAAATGCTTCTCCAGGCCAAAGGCTTCTCCAGGGCAAATGCCTCTCCAGGGCAAATGCCTCTCCAGGGCAAATGCCTCTAGTTTCTGGTCCTCACGCTTTACATACCTTTCTGCTTTCTACCACCACTCCCTGGGATTAAAGGTGTGGCTTTCTGGGATTAAAGGTGTATATCACCGTGCCTGGCCGTTTCCAATGTGGCCTTGAACTCACAGAGATCCAGAGGGATTTCTGTCTCTGGAATGCTAGGATTAAAGGCGTATGCTACCACTGCCTAACCTCTATGTTTAATATTGTGGCTGTCCTGTTCTCTGACCCCAGAGAAGTTTATTAGCATACACAATATTTTGGGGAACACAATACCACCACATTTCCTCTCTTTTTGTCTAAAATTAAAAAAGCTTATAACTAATACAAGAAAAACTATCCAATAAGTATATACAATACATATAGTCAAGATTACATTAAAGATGTCTAGTCCATTATATTAACAATGTCAAGTCCAGTAATATTTGATAAACTCAGACAAAAAATTTTCATTACTTATCTTATTTAAAACAAGTAGTTCCTTTTTAAAAGTAGATTCCATAGTCTCCCTTTTTATCTTTTTTTTTTTTTTTTTTTTTTGGTTTTTCGAGACAGGGTTTCTCTGTGTAGCTTTGCGCCTTTCCTGGAGCTCACTTGGTAGCCCAGGCTGGCCTCGAACTCACAGAAATCCACCTGCCTCTGCCTCCCGAGTGCTGGGATTAAAGGCGTGCGCCACCAACGCCCGGCTTTCCCTTTTTATCTTATCATATCCATATTCTCTCTTTTTTCTTTCCATAATACATTCAGTAGTCTACCTTTTGCATTTTTATATCTTCTCCTTTTTCTTCAGTGTAGATTCAGTGATCTACCTATTTATCCTAATATTTCTTTATCCTTTTTCTCAGAGTAGATTCAATGATCTATCGCAGAAATTGTTTCCCAAGGATTTATTGTCTGGTGGGAAACTTTCAATTAGCTAATTAATGAGATACATTAAAGATGCATTCTGACAAAAATTGAAGCCAGAGTAATTAGTCTCAAATACCCACACTCAATTTTCACACGAATGAGCGTTGTCCTAGTTACCTTTAGCTGTCAACTTGATATAGCCTGGAGTCACCTGAGAAGGGAGTTTCAGTTAAGGGATTACTATGATCATATTTGGCTATGGGTATATCTTTGTCAAATTGTCTTGATTGTTTATGATCTCTAACCCACTCTTGGCAGCACCATTCACTGGGCAGTTGGTCCTAAGCTGTACAAAGAGGCTAGCTGAGCAATTCTGAGCCTGTCAGCAAGCCTGTAAACAGCATCCCTCTCTGGTTTTGGCTTCAAGTTCATGTTTCAGTTCTTGTCTTCAGAATTTATCCTGACTTCCTGAGGTGATAGACTATAACTTGCAAGCTGAAAATTGGATTTTCTGAGTTGCTTCTGGTCATAGTGCTTATCACAACAGAACAAAACTAGATCAAATATGAAGTACTCCTTTGAATTCTGCTCTGTGTAGTACACTATTTCAGAACCTACACAGAAGCTACATGTCAATGCTCTGTGAAACATAGGATCCTTGGGCGGAAAAAATGGTAGTCATATGTGGATACCTTGCATTGTGCTGGACCAGCATCAGCTTTCCACTATTCCTACCCTTTGGAAAACGAGCGTCTAATACCAAGGCTTTCATTAAAAAAATGCTGTTGATAAAATAACATTTGTTTTGGTAGTATGAAGAAGTCAATCATACAGCAATGGAGTAATAACAAAAGCTATTGTTAGAAACATGAGTCCTCGTTCATGTAAAAGAGGGAGGGTCAAATGTCACTGGATTTCAGCTCACTGCTGTTATTATGTTCTCCTCCAGACTCAGAAGACATAAATCAGGGATTGGAAAACAATTGGGGTAATGTCTATTGATTCAGTTAAAAATAATGCAATTACAAACTGAAGATATGGCTCAGAGATTAAAAACACTTGCTGTTCTTGCAAAGGACTCAGTGTCAGTGTCAAGCACCCATGTGTATGGCAGCTTACAACCATCTATAGCTTCAGATTCAGAGGATGTGATGCTTCTTCTGGCCACTGTGAGTGCTGCACATACATGAAGAATTGCACAAGCATCACTGTACAGTTCTAAATGTTAGAGTAGTGGGGTTCAGTGACTTCAAACAAAAGGGAAAATGCTTACTTTGTCCTTAACTTTAAGATAATTAGTAATAACTGGGAGTGAGAAGTTATCAGAGGCGAGAAGTGTGAATAAGAATGAAGAATCTACTCACTTTATTCTTATTGAGTACAGGATAATAAACAAGATTCAAGGACTGACCTCATTTATTCTTTACCTGAGTAGAACAATAGGTTCTGTCATTTACCAAAGAAGAATGAATAACCAGAAGAATAACAGATAGACGAGTAAGATAGAAGTATGAAAGACAGAGTGATGATTTCCAGTGACCTCAGCATTTGAGAGGCTAAGACAAGAAAGTCTCAGATTGAAGGCAAGCTTGAACAACGTTTGAAGTGTTGTCTAAAACATACAAAGGCATCTATGTTCTACCTAAGTTATCAAGGAGATTCCTTCAAATCCCCAGAAATACAGACTTTTGTCATTCCTCTTTGTTGCCAAACAGAGCTAGTTGATAGGACTTTATTGCTGGAAAATCATTCACTTTTGTTGTATGATATAAAGTTTGAACTCAACTACACTCGTCATCCCTGCTGGCTAGCTTTCTTAGTGTTAGAGGATACTGTGTAGGCAGCTGGGGACTAAAAGTTTTAAACCATTTGTGAACCCTATGAACTAGAATGCCAACCCACTAGCAAGATCAACTCACTGATACAGTAATAGTATAGCTCTTAGGTCACACAACTCTTTTCTAATTGAATTCAAACTGCACTCTAGAGGGGTTATTTCAAGTCTAGTACTGTACAACTAGTCAAAAACCTATGACCTGGCACTGGAGAGATGGCCCAGAGATTAAAAGTGTACTCTTCTCTTACAAAGGACTCCAGTTTCCAACACTTATATCAGAGGGTTCATAACTACTTATAACTCTAGTCCCAGGGACTCTGACACCTTCTTCTGGCCTCATTAGCAATCTGCACTCACGGTGCAATGCACGTGCTCATGCTCGCATGCACACACACACACACACACACACACACAAATAAATTTAGAGAAGAAATTATACTTCTAAGAGCAAACTTACTACTTTTGTTCAGATAAAGTAGTATGGCGTCACACTTCTTCCTAAATATCTGTTTATTTCCATTAACAATGTTACCCTCAGTCTTAAGCTGAGAAGCTTCTGTTCACAATGAGTGCTATGATGTAGTTGTTGTTGATCTTGTGGGTGGGTGCTGAAAAGACACACACACACACACACACACACACACACACACACTTAGGAATCTCATAAAAACTAGAAGCCATAGTATATATACAGAGCACCTGGGGCAGACCCATGCAGGCCCTGTGCATGCTGCCTCATAGTGAGTTCATATGAGCTTTGATCATGCTGATTCAGAGAGCTTTGTTTTATTGGTGCCTTCATCCCCACTGGCTGGGCTCTTACATTCTTTCAGCTTCCCCTTCCCTGGGGTTCCCTGAGCCCTGAGGGGATGGATTTGATGGAAACATCTCATTTAGAGCTGAGTGTTCCAAGGTCACTCACTCTCTACATAATGTCTCCCTGTGGGTCTCTGTATTTGTTCCCATCTGCTGCACTCTGACTCTTGTGACTCCTCTTGGGCTCTTTTGGGTGTGGCATTTACCCACCAACCCCACAGTTCCTCAGAGTTTTTTTTTGAGTGTGAGCAGCAAGAAATATTAGATAGAAGGAATTATATTGTGGAGATAAACAGAAAATAAAGGATAGTCTAGAGAGGGTCTGGAACCTTTTCCAATGGACCCTGACTATCTCTGCCCCAGGGTATTTATAGAGATGCCAAGGGGTGGAGCAAAAGACCTCCCCCCAGCACAGCCAAGTGCAGACCATCTCAGACACCTGCACTCAGGCTCGTGATCCTAATCATCGTCTCTATGCAGATCTGCTGAATAAAGCCACGAGGAACCTGAAAACAGGCTCCCACACTTTTGCATTTGTTTGTTTCTCTTGTCCAACTCCAATGTGATAGTTTTTGTTGTATCTTATATTTTGTTGTGTTGTTTTTATTATTATCCCTTAGAAACCTGTTCTTTTATAGTGAGAGACAGAAAAAGAGTGTATCTGGATGGGAGGGGAGGTGATGGTGAGTCCCAGGAGTAGAGGGAGTGGAAACCATAATCAGGGTATACTGTGTGAGAAAATGATCTATCTTCAATAAGAAGGAAGGCAGATAGTGGTGAGAACAGCTTCATTATGTCTACTACTTGTAAATTAAGGATGCACCCATCCTTACATTTCAGTACCAGTGTCTTCAGATTTATAGGGTTTCTTGTGAGTGCATTATTACTGGCTCCTGCACTTTTATTAGTGTAACATTGTCTGTGTAACTGAAGTTTTTAGAGTATTTATGTTGACTACAAATTATAAATATGTCTTAATTCAAGAGCTGAGAAAAAGACAGATGAACACTCAGACATAACAGGGCATTTCTACCATTCCCTTTCTAAGGCTTAAGGACAATAGATGAGTAGGGGGTAGTAAGACTACAAAAGCTAGAAGATAAGAAGAGATATGAAATGCCAGCTTCTTCACATGGCACATGTATGGATTATGTCCTTAATTATGTCACCAGCCTGTGACAGCGTCCCAGCCTAAAAAGCAGGCATGCCCTCTATGCGTTCTCTCTTTCCACACTCTCTCCTTCTGTTCTCTACCCTCCACACAGTCTCTCTGTTTCTCAATTTCTCTGTTCTCTGTTTCTCTGTTTCTCTCTCTCTCTCTCTCTCTCTCTCTCTCCCCCCCTTTCCCTCTCTCTCCCAATAAAGCTCGAGAAAGGTAACCATGGCTTGTGACTCTCCTCCAGCACTCTCCTCCAGCCATGAGCAATGCCGTGTAACCAACAGCATAGCCATTGTTATTATGAACACACAATAGCTGTGGTTGCCTATACTAGATGCATCACAAAACCGAACCAAAGACTTGAGCATGGGAAAGGAGCCTGTCAGGCAGAGAGGGTTGGCAATGATAAGAGGGAAATAACCCAGAGGGGGGATAAAGGAAAGAAAAGTGAGTGAACATCTTACTGATAGGTATATGAATTGTCAAAAAACTTAATTAGCAAATCAATTTCTAAAATGGTTTTTAAGAAAAACTATGAACAATTTATGAAAAAATGTAGAAGCTATAAGTTCTGAAACTATTTTCAAAATATTACAAAAGCTAATATTAAAACATGCATGCCTATCATGTATTTACTTATCATTGATCATGTTTTATAAGTTTTAGTATTTGAGCAGTGTTTATTGAGATAATAGTTAATGTGATATACACTATGAAACTTGTAGATACTCCAAGGTTCTTTAAAATGCAGTATCAGATTTATGAGAGATATTTACATAGAAAGATAATCAGCAAAAGAAAATGAAAGATAAACACTAAAAATCTTCAAACTTGGATTTATAAATATTAAGCTGAAATACACAGAAATTAAAAATAAAAAGTCTATAATTTTGTTATAAAAAAAGAGATAAAAATCTTTCAGCAATGTGCAGAATTAGAGAAATTGATGATATAAAGTTCCTGAACAAAGTGAGAGAAGAGATTCAAACCACAGTTCCAAGCACTGCTATCCCGTAGCTGTAAAGGCTCTTCCACTAACCCGAGAGGAAGGCTATAAGGATGATTGATGGTGCTGATATGCTTGGAGGTGGAAAGCTGGGAAGTCATTATAGTCTCTATTAAGTAGGACTCAAGGTATCTGCTGAGTGTAATGGGGAACCGCCAGGGCAGGATGCTGAAAGAATGTATAGCAATGTTAAAAATAGCTATTGTGTGGGCTGACAGAGGGAAATGATTATGAGAAGACAGCTAATTGTCCTCTGAGAGTTTTATAAGGTATTAAGAACCATTATAGAGCCATAATAATTAAGACAGTTTGAAAACTGCAATAATGGACAAGAAAACAGGCATATATGATCCAGAGACTGAAAATACACCTTCTCCCCTACATACACACAAATGTCATCCATGAAGTGGGCAGCCTTTCCAAAGGCTCGTATTTTTAATAAGTTAGATATTGACCATTATCCATTGCTTCAAAATTTAAGTTGAATTAATTTCAGAGACATTAAATATTTAAATGTGAAGGAAATTCTTTAGTAAATGTAAAGGTTATTTTTGTTGTGTTTCTTCTTTACTTTAGATACAAAAGACTTGTTCTTAGTTTAACGGGGATATAACTTATGAAAAGTGGACTTCAGCAACTGATAAATTAGATGATATTAGTTCCAGGCCAACTCATGGAGAAAACAGCCTTTAAATAGTCATAGACTATGATATGTACTCTGGAATTGCCATTACAAAAAGAACCAGACATTTTTTTCTAACAAAAGATCCCCTAAATGCCTGCACCACTATTTTCTACAATGTTCTAATGTTCTTAGCAGTTGATTTTTTTTTTTTTGGTTTTTTGAGACAAGGTTTCTCTGTGTAGTTTTGGTGCCTGTCCTGGATCTCACTCTGTAGACCAGACTGGTCTCAAACTCACAGAGATTCGCCAGGCTCTGCCCCCCAAGTGCTGGGATTAAAGGTGTGAGCCACTGCCACCTGGCCAGCAAATGATTTATTATTTCAATTACTCTGATTCCTTAGTCTCTTCCTAGGATTCATAAAAATGGAAGTGCAAACACTATATGCATTTATTTGGGAAGATATTCATACAATGTATTTGTAGAAAACTTACTAATGTTTTACAGATGCAAGACATTTCCTTAAAATAGCAGTTTCATAAACACTCTTTTGAAAATTTTTAGGTCAACAAGCTTTTTTCAGTTCTCTTAAATGAATAACTAGGTAAGGATTACTGAGTCAATCTGTAGATAAGAAAAACATTTAATATAGTTACTAGTTAGTCTTAAATAGTTTCCCAATGTGGATGACTAGTCTATGTTTCTAAAGTATATGAAAATGACTGCTATTTCCCATTCTTGGCCAAATTTGCTACTGATACTCTTTAATGGTATGGATTGCACTTTTAATATTAATTTTCCTGGAAGCACTGTTGTGCACTTGACAGTACATGGTAATTTCTATATTTTTTGTGATGTCTTTGATACCTATCATAGTATATTTTTTTACTTTTAGACAGTTTTATATATCACATAAAAGTATAAATTAATAAAGTTTAACAGTATATCTACATCCAAATTAAGAATTTCTCCTAAAAATGCTATATTAGGTAAATCAAAAGGTAATTTAAAGAATAAAAGAACAAATCTGCTTTACTTATATGCAGAGATAGAAAAAAAGAAAACTTATGATATTGAGGTACAAAAATTATAAGCAGTTTAATATGTACAAAAGACTTCAGCTGTGCAAAAGAGTGAAATTAAGCAGTCAGTGTTTAAAACTGTTTTCAACTTCCCAAATGATAGAATTGAAAGTTAGACTTCAAAAATGGAGAAGTCTATCAAAACTGATATGTATGAAAAATTTTAGATTAAAAGGTATCATATTATCAGATATATAACAGTCAGTATAACTACTTTGGAGAATGCATTGTCATTATGTGGTAAAGGATAATATAATACAAGTGCATTAGCACATGTCTCCAGCACTTGGGAAAGCCTTTGAAAGAGGCTATGAATTAAAGGGAAGATTAGAATACATAATAAACAACTGTCTTTAAGAAGTAGTCACCCATATATAAGGCAAAATATCCAATGCTTATCTTTCTGTGTAAGTCACCTCACTCTGGATGATTTTATCTAGCTAGCTACATTCACTTATCTGCAGATTTAATAATTCCATTTCTAAACAACTGAACAATATTTCATATATCGATTCTACTACATTTTCATTTTCCATTCATCAGTTGATGGATGTTTAGGCCATTTCCATGCTATAATGAATAGAAATGCAATGGACATG
>CABHPH010156853.1:18630-29341 GCA_902168325.1 Peromyscus nudipes | reverse complement strand
GTGAGCAAGTATCTATGTAAAAAGATGGAATGGAATAGCTTGATCTTATGATACATATATTTGCAACACTTTTGAGGAACCATACTGATTTTTATAATGACTGTGACAGTTTTCACACCCACCAGCAATGAATAATTAAGTGTTCTCCCTTTCCCAGTTCCTCACCAGCCTCTGATATCATTTGTTTTTACTAATCTTGAGCATTCTCAACAGCGTAAGATCAAGTCTCAAAGAAGTTTAAATATGGGAAAAGGTCTTCACCAACCCCACATCTGACAGAGGGCTGATATCCAGAATATATAAAGAACTCAAGAAATTAGACATCAAAATGTC
This sequence comes from Peromyscus nudipes, assembly GCA_902168325.1. Taxonomy (NCBI): domain Eukaryota; kingdom Metazoa; phylum Chordata; class Mammalia; order Rodentia; family Cricetidae; genus Peromyscus; species Peromyscus nudipes. The sequence goes on along the minus strand of CABHPH010156853.1, from coordinate 29,008 downwards.
CAACAGTCCAATTAAGAAATGGGCTATAGAACTAAACAGAGAATTCTCAGCAGAGGAAGCTCAAATGGCTGAAAGACATTTAAGGAATTGCTCAACATCCCTAATCATCAGGGAAATGCAAATCAAAATGACTCTGAGATACCACCATACACCTGTCAGAATGGCTAAGATCAAAAACACTGAAGACGGCTTATGTTGAAGAGGATGTGGAGCTAGGGAAACTCTCCTCCACTGCTGGTGGGAATGCAAGCTTGTACAACCACTTTGGAAATCAATATGTCACTTTCTTAGAAAACTGGCAATCAATCTCCCCCAAGACCCAGCTGTACCACTCTTGGGCATATACCCAAGGAATGCTCAACCATACCACAAGGTCACATGCTCAGCTCTGTTCATATCAGCATTGTTTGTAATAGCCAGAACCTGGAAACAACCTAGATGCCCTTCAACTGAAGAATGGATAAATAAAATGTGGTACATATACACAATGGAATACTACTCAGCAGAGAAAAACAATGACATCATGAGGTTTGCAGGCAAATGGATGGATCTAGAAAAAAAATCCTGAGTGAGGTAACCCAGACTCAGAAAGACAAACATGGTATGTACTCACTCATAGGAGGATACTAGATGTAAAACAAAGATGACTAGACTGCTACTCACAACTCCTGGGAGGCTACCTAGAAAACAGGACCCCAAGAAAGATACAGGGATCACCCATTGACAGAGAAATGGATGAGATCTACATGAACAACCTGGACATGTGTGGGGGTAATGAAGGGCAAGGGTCAAGGGAAAGAGAGCTTAGGGGAGCGGGAGATCCCAGCTGGATCAAGAACAGAGAGGGAGAACAAGGAATAAGAGACTATGATAAATGAAGACCGCATGAGAATAAGAAGAAGCAAAGTGCTAGAGAGGTCCCCAGAAATCCACAAGGATACCTCCACAATAGACTACTGGTAATGGTTGAGAGAAAGCCTGAATTGACCTACTCTGGTGATAGGATGGCCAAACACCCTAATTGTTGTGCTAGAAACCTCATACAATGACTGAGGGAAATGGATGCAGAGATACATATCCAAGCCCCAGGTGGAGCTCCAGGAGTCCAATTGGCAAGAAAGAGGAGGGTTTGTATGAGCGAGAATTGTTGAAACCAAGATTGGAAAAAGCACAGGGACAAATAGCCAAACGAAAGGAAACACATGAACTATGAACCAATAGCTGAGGAGCACCCCAAATGGATCAGGATCTCTGGATAAGTGAGACAGTTGATTAGCTTGATCTTTTTGGGAGGCATCCAGGCACCGGGACCGGGACCTGTCCTCAGTGCATGAGCTGGCTGTTTGGAACCTGGGGCTTATACAGGGACACTTGGCTCAGCCTGGGAGGAGGGGACTGGACCTGCCTGGACTGAATCTACCAGGTTGAACTCAACCCGGGGGGGGGTTTGTGCGGGGGGGGGGGGGGGAATGGGGGATGGGCTGGGGGGAAGGTGGAAGGGGGTTGGAGGGGGGAGGACAAGGGAATCTGTGGCTGATAAGTAAAATTAAATTAAATTATGAAATAAAAAAGAAGAAGAAAAAAGAAGTTTAAATTTTCTTTTCCCTGATGGCTAAGGGAATAGATCACTGTTTTATATGTTTTTTTTAAAGCTTTAGATATGTGCAATATATTTAAAATATTCATAGAGGTTGGGTAGCTCGTAAGGGATCAGGTGAAAGGAGAGGGTCTTCAAAGGAAGAGAAATAGAATGTTGTCTTGCAAAGGGACAAAGACAAAACTAAAACAGGAAAGATTAAATGGCAGCTGGAGGGAAGAGTAGAGGAGAGAAGTAATACTTAGGGACTTTTGAAAAGCTATGTGGAAACCTACTGCTGGGGAAGCTTCCTAAATATATACACCTGTGAGTGGAATCTATTTGGAATTATCACACAATGAGGAAGACAATATCCCAACTGGACAGCATACTATCAAATAAAACTACTACCAGTATTGTGATGTCTTACATATTTTTGAGTTATTGACCAAAGAAGTCCTATATATACCCTCAAGCATTAAAGGCTGTTACCAATGCTAATCACTGCCCTCCACAACCTGAAAATAAGACCCTATTGCTGACAAAGAAAACATACTTATGTCATCAAACCAGGAAAGATAAAAAAAATGGAGCTAGCACACAAATGGAAGCTTTACTCCTGTTAAATAGAGTTTATATTGCTGGAAGCTACTATATGTGTGACTGGAGGGGAAAGGTAATTATCCATCTCACCCAGCTATGAACCCTGAAAAACACAGCAGGAATCTGCCTGCAAAATAAGCCCACTGGTACAACAATGGCATTAGTTTTATGGAAGTAACCAATCTTTCTTTTTAGTTGGACTTAAGTCTTGCTCCATGAGATATAATATAACCAACAGGTGATATCATTAACAGGGCCAATCACATGAGACCAGATAGGTCATGTATCATAGGAGGAGAAAACAATTACTATTATTATGCTAAATGATCACAGCAATAAAATGACTCCTAATGATATATTGCTGTACCCATAGATCAGTACATTGCCCTACTCTCATCAGAGAAGCTGATTCTTTCATTAGGTAGAAATTTAACACAGAAAACCACACTGGACAATGTACAAAGAATGAGAGACTTGGGGATAATCAGTCCTAAAAGGGATGTGTCTATCACACACCTGCCTTCCAGGTTCAGGGAACTATGAGAAAAGGAGGGAGACAGATTGTGAGTGAGAGATGATGAATGACTTCAAGGAAACCATGTTTTCCCATACACAATGAGGTTGATGCTCAAATAATCTCAATGAGATTGTGGCAGCATGCACATAAGACACACAAGTTCGAGGCAAGCAAAATCCCAGCATGGAGAAGGGCAATTAGACACAAAGTCCCACCCCTTGCCAAGTAAGTCTTTATACCTGGTACCTGCTTTGGTAAGGAAAATACATTTCATTCAATGGAATGGCATCGAGTTAATTGGATACAATTCAGGGTGAGCCTCACATTTATGAGTAGGTGGCCCACACAGATTTAATTTGTGTGTGTGTGTGTGTCTGTCTGTCTGTATCTGTGTATATGTGCTGTTTTGTTTTGTTTCAAGAGAGAGAAAGAACATAAAACTTGGATGGGGAGTCTAGGAGGAGTTGGGACAGGGGAAAGGATACGATCAAAATATATGAGATTCTCAAACTATAATACAACCATTTTTTATTTTTAAAATTATTTATTTATTTATTTATTTATTTATTTATTTATTTATTTATTTATTTGGGGGGTTCGAGACATGGTTTCTCTGTGTAGTTTTGCGCCTTTCCTGGAACTCACATTGTAGAACAGGCTGGCCTCGAACTCGCAGAGATCTGCCTGCCTCTGCCTCCCGAGTGCTGGGATTAAAGGCGCCCAATCTCATCTGATCTTGGAAGCTAAGCAGGGTTGGGCCTGGTTAGTACTTGGATGGGAGACAAGCATTTTTTAAAAAGTAATATACTAAGCTAAGGTTTCTTCATGCACTATTTTTCATATGCAGTACAAAATGCAGTATTTGATATGCAGTAACATTTTACATTAAAACAATCTGTTATAATTTCTATTAGTGCAATGTATAAATACAATCAAAGTGATTTATGATTTTACAGTTCATTTCTTTTATTCTACAAGTTCACTCTTCATAATTCTCCTTTCAGTGTTTATTATTCCTTCCAGTATCTCTTCTTTCCAGTGGGATATGTGTTAAGGCTCCAGAAGGAGGCTTAAGTAACCATGGAGGAAAAGGCGATTTCTCATGAACATTGTGCATGATGTATTCTTCTCTAGGATGTGAGGATATAAAGGGCAACCCTAACCATTACTGTACCTAAAGAATCTTGTCCTATACACCTTGAGAATTCTTTCTGCTCTGGGGATGGCCTACCCTATGTTTTGCAAAAGAGTCAGCATGTTCTTCATTTAGAACTCCTGAACAAATCCAAATTCTCCCTCTGTGTGTGTTGAGAATTGTGCCCACAGATTTTGTAACACGGAACTTAGTCACATTGTGTTACATAGATGAAGGTACCCTGTCCATCTCTCTGGATGTGCATGCCGTCCTATCATCTGTAACTCTCTCTGTCACCACTCTGTATAGCCAGTTTCTGGGAATCAGCTCTGTGTACAGCACCCAGAAAATACCTTGGTAACCTAGGAGGCAATACAAGTGGCATTTCCTGAAGAAATTTGACTCCTGGACCTGTTATCAGCATAGTTTCTCTTTAGTTACCTTCCTTCATCCGCAGATTAAATAACATTTTGATTTCTTTATCCACATTCAACCTAGTCTTTAGAGACAGTGAAATCTACTGTTAGAGTGTATCTTCTCTCCTCTATCTACTGATTGCATGCAACTAATGTGATATTATACATTTACAAAGTAAAAAATAAATGAAATTCATCCACATGCATTAGCATAGGAAAAATACTACAATCTAATGAGAGAAGAATTTACGTAGTGTGATTCATTGTAAACAATGAAAATACAAGCCCAAGGAATAATATCATCTTTGGCATAACTAAGTTTCAAATATACAACAAAAGCAAAGTTAATGATTTCCTGTGGATATCGCTCTGTATAAATAAACACTGATTGGCCAGTAGCCAGACAGGACCTATAGGCGGGACTAACAGAGAGGAGAATTGAGGGAGCAGGAAGGCAGAGGGGGAGACTGCCTGGAGCCACCACCAGGACAAAGAAGATGTAAGGTACCAGTAAGCCACGAACCACGTGACAAAGTATAGATTAATAGAAATGGGCTAAATATAAAGGTAAGAGCTAGACAATGATAGGCCTGAGCTAATGGCCAAACAGTTTAAATAATATAAGCATCTGTATGTTTATTTTATAAGTGGGCTAAGGGACTGCCGGGCCTTGGCGGGACCCAGAGAGAAAACTCCAGCTACAATGAATAGCAAAAGGTTGCACTGCAGAAAGTCTTTCAATAAGATTTTGATATATTTATTATTTTATTTCTTATAATTTATTTAGAACCTGGGCAAGCACTTAATTCTTTATAATTTACACATCTAACATGCAGATTATATATGAACTATATAGTTCAAATCATAAAGTGGGTAAGAATTTTAAATAAGGCTTTGAAATGTCTTTACTAATCTGTGTCATGAAGACTGCTGCACTGACCTTTGCTTCACTTGTCTGGTCAAGGACATTGGTCATGTGTTCCGTGTTTTTCTTCATGCCATATGTAACTTCTACAAATCAGTCATCACTATAGTAATCATCGTGTACTTTCTCTTGTGATCATTTGGGGACAATTAATATCCATTCCCACACTGTAGTGTCTTCTTGAGGCAAGAGTATCTGTTTCTTGAGTTGGCAATTAATAAAAACATAACTTTGTATGTCAATTTTTCAGTCTATTAAAGATGTACAAAATATCTGAAATTAGGTTCATGTGTAAAAAAAAACTTCAAGACAGATATTCTTTTCTTTTAGATAGAGATTTTTATTTAACTGAGCTTCATTGTTAATTAGCAGTTTTCTGTCTGAGAATTAAGAAGAATCTGTAAACTGAGCAGACACTTCTGAGAATGAAGACTATATGATTCATCGGTGTTCAGTTTTCCTTTTCATGCTCTATTTCATATACAGTCTAATCAGTGAATACACCCCAGGAGCAGCAGATTTATGTCTGTGCAGTCTGAGTGGCACTTGTTGAATGGAGTATCTATTGAAATGGTTAATAACTTTCATTGGCATTCAGAAGCATAGCCATGAACTGAATTAAAATAAATGGCTCACAACATTAGGTGTTTCATAACAGCAGGAAGGAAGAATGACATTCATTGAGGGATAAACCTCCTGATGGTATTATTAAAAGTTTTTCTGTATTCATCTTCTCTTTCAATTCTAGCAAAAAAGTTACATTTTATAGTCATCCTGTATGCAAAGCAAAAATGTAGGTAATATAAGTAAACCTTTCTAAGTTTCATAACATTTGGCAGAGATTGAATCATGTTATATCTCCCATATTATGTGGTGACTTCATTTGCATTCCCTTCATAGATGTATAAATTTTAGAAAGCATCTACAGTAGTAGATTTCCATGTGTTTTTAGTTGACCCTCCCCTTATTCCTTCATTTTCCCTTCTATTCTACCCACTTTCCATTTAATCCTCATATTCTATTTTCCCCCTTATATTTCCATAATACTAGATTATGTGGATATATGATTTGCATCCCTTATACTGTCTCCTTCTTTGGGAGATCCTCTTCTCCCCCTGCTCTCTTCCTGGGTATCTAACTTCTGTGTTTATTTGGATTGCAGCACCTATACCAAAAGTTTAAATGTTCACATCTATATGTAGGACACATGCAATATTTCCAGTAGCTCTATTCTTTACCTTCAAATATTATAATTTCATTTTAAAATTTCTATGTGATATTCTGTTGTAAAGATCACCACATTGTTATTATATTATTTTGGTGAATACCTAGGTTGTTTTCAATTTCTGGCTATTATTAGTGGAGTGATAGAGAGCCGGATGAGCAAGTATCTCTGTAGTGGGCTGTAGAATTCTTTAGGTATATGCCTAAATATGATACAGCTGGATCTTTAGGTTCTCTGATTCCTAGCTTCCTGAAGAACATTGATTTCAATAGTGTTTGTACAAATTTGAAGTCCTATAAACAATGTGTAAGTTTTCCTTTTTCCCCACATCTTTGTTAGCATTTGTCTGATTGATCTTGGTCATCCTGACTTGTATAAAAGGAAATCTCAAAATAGTTTAATTTTATATTCCTCAGTGGCTAAGGATTTCTAACATTTTCTTTAGGTTTTCTCAGTCATCTGTGTTTCATCTTGTAAGGACTCTTTGCTTAGTTCTGTATCCCATTTTGATTTAGGTTATTTGTTATCTCGATATTCAGGGTTTTTCATTCTTTATATATTCTAGAGAGTAAACCTTTCTCAGATGTGTAATTGGTAAATCTCTTTTCTCATTCTCTAGTCTGACATGTTATCTTAATATTAGTGTCTTTTGCCATATAGATTTTTTCAGCTTCTTTGGGTCCCATTTATAAATTGTTGCTTTTAGTACCTGTGTTATTGGTGTCCTGTTAAGAAATTTCTTTCCTCTGCCAAACAGTTTAATCATACTCCCCATTCTCTCTTCTACTAAATTCAGGGTGTAAACGCCAAAGAATAAAAATTTGCACACAAACACGAACATGCATGATTATTGTGGCAGTATTCACTGCAGCCAAGTTATATATCAGTTTCAGTGCTCATCAATGGATGAATAGACAAAATATTACATATATACAAGTATGGTTATTTAGCCATAAATAATAGTCAACCTGTCTCATTAGAAAGGAAAAACTGGATGGAATTGGTCCAGACTATATGAAGCAAAACAAGCTAAATTTAGAAGGATAAATCTTGTACGTTTTCTCTCATATATGCAATCTAGATTTCTTTAAAGAGAGAGAGATACAAAAATAGGAAGGGACACAATTAGGAAGAGAAAAAGAAGCAATGGGAGTGGACCAGGAGGACAGGAGAGATCCATACCATGAAATGACAAGACATTCACATAGGAAGAAGACGTAACGGAATATACTATTTTATACAATCTATGTATCTTAACGAAACATAAATTAAATGTAAAATATAAGTATACACACCTATACAGATAGCTAGAATCACTTTTCAGGCTGAAGAATGGGAACTGCACGGTGCCAGAAGAGTTTTATAGCACTTTTCCTCACAACTATCTCAGGATTGAACCATTCCTGACTTTCTGTGGTGATTGGAATGAGGAAGATGCCAGATAGGCTCATCTATTTGAATGCTTGGTTGCCAGTGGGTGGACTGTGGAAAGGATTGTTGTGTGGTTTTATTAAGGTAGGTGGGGCTTTGTTGGCGAAGATGTGTTACTGGAGGTGGTCTTTGAGGTTTTAAAAGCCCATACCAGGACTAAGAGCTCATTCTCTCTGTCTCTCTATCTCTGTCTCTCTGTCTCTGTCTTTCTCTCTCTCACTCTCTCTCTCTCTTTCTCTCTCTCTCCTGTCTGTAGATCATAATTTTACTCTCAGGTAACTCTGCAGCACAATGCCTGGCTGTCTGTCACCATTCTCCCTAAAGTAATGATAGTGGTCTAACCCTCTGAAACTGTGACCAAGGACCCAATTAAATGCTTTCTTATGGAGGTGTCTTTGTTGTGGTGTCTCTTCATAGTAATAGAACAGTAACTAAGAAAACTTGTCTAAGAACACATTGTTTATAAAAATGGTAAGACTTCAACATTTTCCCCAAAGCATGAAATCCCTGCTTTCCAACATTGATCAGACTATAAGCACAGAGTTAATTTCAATGTGCCTGGAAAATATTCTGGATATACATATTCCATGTGTATGTACGTCTGTCTGTCTGTCTGTCTGTCTCTCTCTCTCTCTCTATCTCTCTCTCTCTCTCTCTCTCTGTGTGTGTGTGTGTGTGTGTGTGTGTGTGTGTGTGTGTGGTGTGTGTATGTTTGTTTATGGTTTAAATACAGATGTCTTTCTCTGGACTCAAACATGGGTGGACAATGGCCTATAAAAACTTTCTTCTTAGGAAACTGCATTGATATATTAGAACAGTGAATGAGTAGTCCTCCAAAGCCTGCAACATATGAATATTGGGTCTCCAGTTGGTGGGAATGTTTTGGAAGGTGTCTTAGTTATGGTTCTTATTGCTGCTATAAAACACCATGACAAAAATGCAAATTGGGGAGTATAGGATTTTTTTGGTTAACACTCACACGTTGCTGTTCATCACCAAAGGAAATCAGGACAAGAACTCAAGCAGAACAGGAACCTGGAAGCAGAAGTTGATGCAGACCCTAGAGGAGTGCTTCTTACTGGATTGTGTTCCAAGACTTGTTCAGTCTGCTTTCTCATAGAACCCAGAGCCACTAGCCAAGAGATGGCACAATCCACAATTGGCTGGCCCCTTCCCCATGAATCACGAGTTAAGAAAATGCCTTACAGCTGCATCTTATGGAGGCATTTTCTCAACTGAGGTTATCTGGTTTTAGATAACTCTAGTTTGTGTGTCAAGTTGATAGAAGACTAGCCAGCATAGGAAGTGTTGGAGGTATGGCCTTGTTGGAGGAATCATGTTAGTGAAGGTGGGCTTTGAGGTTTTGAAAGCCACTCATCATTTTCAGTTTGCTTTCTCTGCTTCTTGTTTGTAGCTTGAGATACAAATCCTCAGCTTCCAGCTTCAGCTACCATGTCTGTGGCCTGCTGCCATGCTGCTTCCATTAAAGACCCTAACTTTCTGGAACTGTAATCCTGAAAGAACTCTTTGTTTTATAATTTGCCTTAGTTATGGAGTTTTATTATAGCAATAGAAATTTAACTAATACATTCACCAATTGATCCATTTTGATCCCTTTAAATTTTTGTAAGGTTTGGAATTAACAATTATGAAAATGTGATCTCTTCCAAAATGACTATTTAGTAATGTATCATTACTATATCATAAACTCAAGTTAATTGTAGAAGATAGATCTATCATAGATAGATAATAGATAGATCTATGTTCACACATCTTTAAATCACATGTAAATCCAAAGATTTATATTTATTTATTTATATATTTCCAAGGTAAGGTCTTGCTATGTTGGCCTGATTTCCCTAAACCCTGCAATCCTCCTGCCTCAGTCTCTCAAGTGTCAGGTCAACAGACAGAAAACACAGTGAAGAAGACTGCAGAGCTTGTTCAACAGTTCAGAGCACTGGCAACTCTTACTCCGGTTTGCTTCCCAGCACCCACATGGTACCTCACAGCAGTCTCTAATCTCAGTTCTAAGGTACCCCATTCCCTCTCCTGACCTCATTAGGCCCTTTATGTGCATGCTACACAGGCATACATGTACTAACCATACACAGAAAATAAAAAGAAAAATAACTTTAGAAAAAAATGTAAAAGCCACTGTACTCCAGATCTTCATTAAATCTAATACTTATTTCAACTCCACACTTGAGGACTGCGATAACTCCAGACATAACCTCTCACTTATATGTTTAGCCTCACTGAGAGACTGTAGCCTATTTACAAGCCGTTTTCTAAAAGAAATAAAATCCAGAAAAGGGCATCACATTCTCAATAATTTCTGAATAAAATTCAGCCAAATAAAATTGCTAAATGAATAGAACAATGTATGTGTTCATTGCTCTTCACCCTCCTCCTACCTCCTCTGAGCTGAGTAGATTATCCTGATCCCACAGTCCTTTTAACATGTGGCGGTGGCAATTTCTGTGTTTCACATAAATCCATTCTCCCTCAAGTTGCCTTTCATTTCTTCTACATTTTTTCCATTCTTAA
>CABHPH010156853.1:0-18230 GCA_902168325.1 Peromyscus nudipes | reverse complement strand
TACTCAGTTACTAAAAACTGGCTGTCAGGGTTCCAAATTCCATTACAGCTGATGCCCTGATTCCAACTTTGCTAATGAGGAATGCATGGTCTTCTCAGACAATGAGCTCATGTTGTTTATTCTAACCCAAAATACAATCCTGCTGTGTTAGTCACAGAGCACTCTTTACATTCAGTGTTTTATGTTCTGTGTGTAAGCATCACATACGAAATTACTTGGTCAATATAATTTAGAGTTCATTTGACAGGAAATAATTCCACTAAACTTCATAAGGTCCTTCCACAAGTATTTGCATTACTAAACTTGTAGACAGAAATTACTTACTTACTAATTATTGAAAATGTGTTATTCCTTTATTAGATAACATGAAATGTCAAGCCACATTAAGAATTAAATTAGCGATGAATATTCCATTGAACAAAAAATATGGCTGCAAGTACAGAAAATAAAGATTCCTTAATATTCTTTTACTAGATATTATAAAAGTCCCATTTATTCTATTTATATAGTTTCAAAACATATATATGAGGCCTACCAGTAGAAGCAAAACTGGCTTCTTATTTAGTCTCTTGTAAAATAGGTCTTTGATCATAAAGCGAAACATGATAGCATTCTTTCAGAGACATGTTGTAAGATTCGGCCACTGAAATTATGTATGGTTATTTTACTAAATGGAGAAGGGAAAATAGGTATTCCTATACAAACATGCACTATTTCCTTCAATTTGATGCAGAGAATTAAAATCTTAATGAAGAAATATTTTAAATCAAATGAAGAGGAAAAAGAATGTCCCCATAGCACACAAAAGTAGAGTCAGAAAGGCAGGTTAAAGGGGAAGAAATGATTTGCAATTTACGTAAGAAGAGTAGCAATATAGTCTCACCAGGTTTACAGAATCACTGAAGGAGGCCTCATGCCCAGCAGTTGAAGGTAAACATGAAATAAACTTAAAGGCATTTTTGAAAGTTCTTTTTCTCATAATTCCATGTCAGGACTTGCTTTTTACTTCTTTATTTTTTATTATCTTTACGTATATATTACAATTTCCAGTTTTTGTGTTTTTAATTATATTTCTGTGTGTATGCATGTGTATGTCTCTGTATCTATATGTGTTTCTTATGCTTTTTCTCTGGCTCCTTTTCTTCTGTTTGTTTTGTCCTATCCTGGTTTGTTTGTTTTTATTTTATCTTATGTCATTTCATTTTAATTTTCAGATACCAGTTGTATTCTAATGAGAAAGAGTGAGGACTTGGGTGGATGGTGAATTGGGGAGGTGCTGGGAGGAGTTCAGAGAGGAGAAACCATATGAGAATACTACTCTATAAAAAAAAACTATTTTTAATTAAAAACAGTGGCTGCAACAGGATGCATCTTTGTAAGTAATTATTTTCCATCCAGTAACAATTGCAATACTTCCTTACAGTATGTCTAGATGTAAGCAGCTGTCATGAGCCTTTATATTTAAATTATGTGAAGCAGAATAAAGTGAATAAAAATTGGGAATAAATCTTACAAAAGGATTAGTGTTGGACAAACAATAAGTGGCATTTTATGAACTGTGCACAAGAAAAACCCCAAATAGGAAAGATTATGAGAATCATGTAATGTAATGGTTACACTTACAAAGTAAATAAATATTTAGTGTGCATTTGAAATAAACATAAAGGGAATATTCTTTTTTTTTTTTTCAGTTTTTCAAGACAGGGTTTCTCTGTGTAGCTTTGGAGTCTATCCCGGAACTCACTCTGCAGACCAGGTAGCCTTGAACTCACAGAGATCCACCTGTCTCTGCCTCCAAAGTGCTGGAATTAAAGGTGTACTGCCACTATGCCCAGTTAAAAGGAATATTCTTAAAATGTATTTGTAATACTTTGAATTTCATTATTATTATTTCCATATTATAGGTGGCTAATTCCTCTGTCATTCATATTAACACAGCATTAGAGAGGAGATATTGCTGGGGTTGTAGCTCTGTGGAGGAGGACTTACTTTTTCATACATGAGGCTCTAGGTTCAAATTCCAATTTACCAAAGAGAGGGTAAGATTTTTTTATTCCATTTTATTATTATTATTATTATTATTATTATTTTCATAGAATTAATATTATTATACTATGGTGATTTAAATAAGATATTACTCCAATATGCCTGGAAATTTGAACATTTGAGTCCCAGTCAGTGGCTCTGTTAATAGAGAGTTTGAAGAAGTACATGTTTGCTGGAAGAATTATATTATTGTGGTTTGTCTTTGAGAATTCATAACCTTTCCCTATTCCAAATTTCCCTCAGCTTCATGATTATGAATAAATATGTGATCTCTCAACTTTCTGTTCCTGCCGCTTTGCCTGTCCCTTGACCATCCTTCTGTCCTGTCGTGATTGACTCTTATCCCTCTGGAATGACAAGCCATAATAAATTCTTTCTTCCTTAAATTTCCTTTGGTCATGTTTTATTACTGAAGCGGAAAAGTTATTAATATAGAAGTTTGTGTCAAAAGAGTTGGTTACTGCTGTGATAAAATGACCATACTATTTTTGAAGGAGTTGGAAGACTTTGGGACTTTCTTTTTTCCTTAGGGGAAAAACAAAACAAAACAAAGCAAAACCAGGGATATAAATAATAAAAGAAAATGAGATAAAACACAGACAAACTAAACCAGAAGTGGCCTAAACAAACAAGCAGAAATAAAGAAATAAATAAAAAGTATGAGAAACACATATAGAGGCACACACAGACACACACAAAGACACACACACACACACACACACACACACACACACACACACACACGTAGATATAATATATATACACAAAGGACCTGTAAGAGTTAAAGAAAAATTGCCTGAAGAAGCATTATGAAACAAAGACACTCCATTGTGTTCATTTTGTGTTGACCATTTACTGTTGGGCATGTGGTCTGCCTTAAGAGTGGTTTGTATCTCCAGTGAGAAACTCAGTTTAAGACATAATAGATTTATGTTAAAGGTCCTTAAGCAATGACTTAAGGTTAAAAAAGGATTAAAATAGTGAAAAATGACCATCTTACCAAACACCATCTACAGATTCAAAACAATTCCCATCGAAATTCCAACATTCTTTACAGAACTTGAAAGAACAATACTCAGTTTCATATGGAAAAACAAACAAACAAACAAACAATCAAAAAATTCAGGATAGGTAAAACAATCCTGTATGTGGTGGTTTGAAAGAAAATAGCCCCCATAGGGAGTGGCGCTCTTAGGATTTGTGGCTTTGTTGGAATATGTGGCTTTGTTGGTATGGCCTTGGAGGAAGTATGTCAATGTGGGGATGGCCTTTGAGGTCTCCACTGCTCAGGCTGCACCAGGTGACACAATTCAATTCCTGTAGCTTTCAGATCAAGGTGTGGAATCCTCAGCTCCCTCACCATCATGTCTGCCTCCACACTGCCATGGCCCACTATGATGACAATGGAATAAACCTCGGAAATGGTAAGCTAGCCCAATTCAATGTCTTCCCTTATAAAAGTTTCCATGGTCATGGTGTCTTTACACAGGAATAGAAACCATAACTACAACAATAAAAGATATTCTAGAGGTATCACTATCCCTGATTTCAAACTATTACAAAGCAATAGTAATAAAAACCAAATGGTATTGGGATAAAAACAGATAGATTGATCAATAGAACAGAAATGAAGACCCAGACATAAATCCACATACTTATGGATACCTTATTTTTTAAAAAGAAGGCAGAGATGTACAATGGGAAAAAGAAAACATCTTCAACAAATGGTGCTGGTCTAACTGGATGTCAGCCTGTAGAAGAATGCAAATAGTTCCAAATCTATCACCCTGCACAAAACTCAAATCCATGTAGATCAAAGACCTCAACATAGAATCAGATGTAATGAACCTGATAGAAGAGATAGTGTGGAATAGCCTTGGAAACTTTGGCACAGGAGACAACTTCCAGAACAGACAACCAATCATGTAGGCACTATGATCAATAATTAATAAATGACCTCATGAAACTGAAAAGCTTCTGTAAGGCAAAGGTCACTGTCAAAACGACAAAACAAAGGACAAAGGTACAGAATGGGAAAGGATCTTCACCAACCCCACAACTAACAGAGGGCTGTCCTCTAAAATATATAATGAACTCATATTCATAGTCATAACTCATATTCATAGTCAAAAAATTAGACATTGAAAAAACAAATAATCCAATTAAAAATGGGGTACAGATCTAAACAGAATTATCAAAAGGGGAATCTCAAATTACAGAGAAGTACTTAAAGAAATATTCATCATTCTTAATCATCAGTGAAATTCAAATCACAAGGACACTGAGATTCCATTTCACACCTGTCAGAATGGTTAAGATAAAAAACACAAATGACTGCTCATGCTGGAGAGTATATGGAGCAAGGAGTGTACAACCACTTTACAAATCAATATGCTGTTTCTCAGAAAATTGGGAATTGACATACCTGAATACTCAGCTCTATCACTCCTGGCCATATACCCAAAGGATGCTCTACCATACCACAAGGACATTTGCTCAACTATGTTTATAGTAGCTTTATTTATAAATAAGCTTTGTACTGGAAACAACCTAGATGTCTATCAACTGTAGAATGGGTAAAGAAAATGTGGTACATTTACACAATGGAATATTACTCACCTATTAAAAAGTGACATCATGAAATTTGCCAGCAAATGAATGAAACTAGAAAAGATCATCCTGAGTGCATTAAACCTGACCCAGAAAGACAAACATGTTATGTAGTCACTTATAAATGGATACTAGCTGTAAAGTAAAGGCTAAACATGCTATAATCCACAGATCCAAGGAAGCTAAGTAACAATGAAGGCTAAATGGGAAACAAATGAATCTCACTGTAAAGTGGAAATAGTATAGACATTACAGGTGGATGGAGGAATAGGTCTAAATAGGGAGTGGGGTCTAAATATTGGAGCAGGAGAGATAGGGTGAGGGAGAATGGAGGTAGAGAGTACTAGAAGACACAAGTGGAATCAAGGGCAGGGACCATGGTTGGGGTGAGATAGAAACCTATTGCCCCTGGCTCATAGAATCCCTCTTCTCTCTCTTTGACTGGACTCCTGGAGCTTGGCCTGGTGCTTTTTCTTTTGCATATATATCTTTTGCTTAGTTTTCAACAGGCAAATTTCTAGAACTCCAAGTATTTTTTAAGGTATATTTTAAAACTATACTACAGCAGACAAACATTTATAAGTTCATCCTTCTGTTTTGTGCATTGGGAAGAAAAATGATTCCCAGAACAATTTTACTGCTAATATAAAAATCTTTGTTCTTTGTAATCGTCTAGCACTACTTGCACCCAGATACAAGGAAACATGGTATTGAAAACCCAATGGTCTCATCACCTCTGCCACTAACAACCCTTCTACCAACGCCTAGTAAAATGCTATACAGCATTATGGATTTCAGCATAAAAAATAAATTTTTTAAAGTTGTTTAAAAAAAAACAGAAGGCAAAGAAAAGAGCAAGAACATGTTTCCCAAGTTACAAGACTCTTGAGTGTGTGAGAACTGACATCATGTTTTATGGACATCAAAACAGCAGGATGTATGGATTTAGTTTGACAGTTGATACTCCCCTGGCATTCCACATTAGCACTCTTCATAGTGTCTACTGTAACATAAATAAACCACAGCATTTGGAGAAAAATCAACAAAAGAAGCTAGCCTCTGAGACAAATTCACATAGAAACCGTAAACCAATTATTTCTAAATGCATTCCACCAGTTTGACCTGGATTTAATCTAAACGGATTTCTTTTCTGACTTCATATTTGCTGTGACTTCAGTTCTAACTTGAAACCTAGATAAATATAGAATTTTTATTCATTTAAACATATAACTCTTGATCTCACACTATATGTATTTGGCACACATATGTATATATCGATATAGATATATGCATACATATTTGGCTTAGAGAGAGACAGTTAAAAATAAAAATAGAAAAAAGAAATGTAGATCAAATAAATAAATTTTGAATTAATCAAATACACTTATTTAATAAACTTACTTTATTAAATGGAAATATTACTTACAGGTCAACAAATGTAAAGGTTTGCAGATTAAAAATTTATTTCTGAATATAATCATTTTAGTTTGAATTGCATGAAATCATGTGTTATATATCTAAAAGATCAATTATTGCAATTTGCCCCAGTTCTCTTATTTCCAGCACATATACCTGATTAACAAAGCAACCATGGGTGATGGATTGATATTGAGTCTAAAGGATTTTTTTTGGTCATTGTGGAACATTTTGAGAAAACACATGTTATGTTTCACATACTCACTCAGTACTCTAAGTAAATTTATCCTAAGCCATTCTATGAATGAATGTTAAGTAAATTAGATCAAGTAAAATATCACTTTTATGGAAAACATCTAATGTTCAAAGGAATACATTTTATTATATGTTTTGCCTTACATAGATTTTTTAACCATATGAAAATAATCCACAGGATTTAATTTCACAGAAATTTAGATAAACTACCAGCAAAAAATTTTTGCTTGCCATTATTTATTTGCAGTTGAATACTCACTTATCACACAAAGTAAAATCATATTTGAACAGAATATCAAATTATAACTTGTACATTTCCTATGACAATCTTAACCACTAATAAGGAACTAAAGAGAAGTTACAGCCAATTAAGTCATTTATTAAAATTAGAAATAGCTGGTGGTAGAATATATTTTATCTCTAATTGTGGCAATTAAGATGAACTCTTTGCTACTGGTTTTGGTTATGATTCTACTAAAAGTTCCTTGACTCAGAGGAATCTACATGATAATGGGAAACAAATGAAGTGAAAATCTAAGAAAGAACCTAAGAGGTACTGATATATATGAATGAAGGGGATTTATTAGAAAGGCTTACAGGCTGTATTTCTGCTCACTCAACAATGGCTGTCTGAAAACAGAAAGCTAGAAATTGTTAAGTCAATGAGCCATCTGACTGTCTGGAGTCCCAGAGAAGTAGCTTCCAATGCCAATAAAGGGATGGGCTTGCCAGTCAGAGAGTAGGCATGCACACAGGAGCAAAATACTTCCTTCTTCCATGTCTTTTATATAGGTGCCACCAGAAGGTGTGGCCCACATATAAGTTCATGTTCACACCTCAAAAGATCCAGACTGAAGGTTGTTCTTCCCACATCAAATGCTTTAATTAAGAAAAATCCCTCACAGATGTGCCCAGCCACTTGGGTTTTAGTTAATTTCAGATGTAGTCAAGTTGACACCAAGAATAGACATCAAAACATTATTTCAGAGCTGAAAGTTGTGTTATTTTTCTTAATTAGGAAATGGATGATTCTAAGCAAACCAGAATTGCATTTTCAGATATGCATACATGTTTACAAAATGACATTCAGGATTAATTGTGAGCACGTTTATGCTAAACTAAAGGTAGTATCAGAAGTTTTAATGAATGAGAAGTGAATTAGAGGCTAGGCTTAAAATAATAAAAAGTTCTTATGCGAGAATAAAGCAAGAGAAAAATAAGATCAATAAAAAAATTAGCTTCCCTGTTGAATAAAAGCAAATAATTAGATAAATATTTAGTATACTTTAAGGATAAAATTTTCAAGTAGCCATTACATACCACCTCTATGTTTCCTTCCTTATTCTTTGACCTTTATTTTTAATGTGCTTTGAAAACTTCATTATCACTATTTCTATTTTACCTTCATTATTGTTAGATATGTACATATCCTGTTGAATATATTTAGTGTTGCATGATTGTACATGTTGTCATGGCTGACCATTAGAATAAGATACCCAATAAGGGGGCTATTCCCTAGGGAAGACTGATTCTTCATCTCTTCATTGTCACTAATTGCCTATAGACCTTCATCTAGCAGTGGGACTTTGATATTTTGCCCATCCACATTGGCATTTCAACTGGTATTTTTATTGTTCACATCGTATTTATACTATCATATTGTTTAGATGTTATATATATATATATCTTTGTCCTATATAGAAGACAGTGTCTCAGTAGGATTCATAATCTCTTTCAAACATTTTGCTTCCTCTTCTGTGACATTTTCTGATCCTTAATTGTATGATGTGAATTGTAGATGGACCAAAGGAGATATACACCCAAAAGTCAATTGTTTACTAGATTTGTTTATCTTAGTAGTTGTGGCTTTATGGAATGACCTACATCTTCTTCAAAAAGGAGTTTCTTATTGAGGGGTGAATGCTACACTTATCTGTGGGTATGGTTGTTTGAAAAAGAATGGCCCCCAAATGCTTATACGTCTAAATGTTTGGTGCCGAGTCAGTGGAACTGTTTAGGAAGGATTAGTATATAGAGTTGGTACAGGAAGTGTATTACTGAGGCTGGGCTTTGAGGTTTCAAAAGTCGACACCAGCACCAGTATCTACCCCTGTCCCAAAATGTGGTTTAGGATATAAGATCTTAGGTAGTGCTCAAGTGCCTTGACTACCTATCTGCCTGCCACCCAGCTCCAACCACGATGATCATGGATTAAATCTCTGAAACTGTAAGCAAGCCACCAATTAAATGCTTTTTATAAGTTGCCTTGGTTATAGTGTCTCTACAATCATAGAACAGTAACTAAAACACTGGGCATAATAAGTATTTGATATGCAAGTAGCAATCATATGTTCTCTAGGTCACATGGCCTCACCAGTAGATGGCTAGGTTTACAGTACCATGTATGAGTTCCCTTCCACTTAACTGGCCTTAAATCCAATTAGACAGCTATTGATGACGTCACATATATAAAAGTCACAATTGCAAGTCAAGAGCTATCTTGCCACGCAGATCATTGCTGTGGTCCTTAAGCATCACAGGGTACAACTATTGAATGCATTGCTCACTTGGCATCTTGAATAGCACAAGACAATGAGAGTTAGTCTTCAGAGAGAAGACTTTCATGTCAGACCCAGCTCAATTTCTCCAAGTCCTGTGTCCAAAGTATGTCATGTATTCAACAAAGCAGACTTACCTTTTAATTCTGGGAGGAAATAAGGGCAATGGCAATAGCCTATATTGTTCTGGTGGTCTCTTGGATTCCCCAGAGCAACAACTCTAAAGGATGTTTCTCATGTCTGGTGTTGGGTTTTAGTTAGATAGTCCATGGTTCTTGGAGGAGCATCATCCATTGCTATTGGTTACATATATGTAATTTTTGAGTCTCATATAACAGTGGTTCCCTGTGGATTTTTCAAGCATTATTAGTATGATTTATCCTTTCTTCCTTCTCCTCTACATTCCTTTCCCTACCCTTTCTAATCCCTCCATTTTTTTTCATTTTCTTTTTCATAGACCTTACACCCTTGTTAGTATCCTCTCTAGAATCTTTTTTCCCCCTGCCCCACATACCATTTTGCTTTTCTTGTTTCTGTGGTTATTTCTGGCTATATACACTTGTCTAGAGATTCACAGATAGGAACTGTAAGTAAGAGATACTATGGGGTATTTGTCATATGTTTGGGTCACATCATTCAGTATAATGTTTTCTAGTTCCTTAATGATTTCATTTTTCTTTAGAACTAAATGGTATTCTGTTGCATATATGTACCACATTTTCATTTTCAATTAATCAATTTGTGGACATTTAGGTTGTTTCTATTTCCTACCTATTGTGAATAAAGTGGCAATGAGCATGGATGAAAAACTTTCTGTGGAGTAGTTTTCCCAGTCTCCTGGGCATGTGTGGAAGAGTGATATATCTGTATCATAGGGTAAATCTGTTTTTAGATTTGAGGTGAATAGATCAAAGTATATTCAACATTCCTAGCAATTAGGGAAATGCAAAACTAAAACTACTTTGAGATTTCAAATAACACATGTCAGAGTGGTTAAGATTAAGAAAAGAATTGAAAACAAATGCTGGTGTGGATTCTGGGAAAGGGAATGCTCATTCCCTGTTGGTGAGATTATAAAGTGCTCCAGACACTTTTGAGATCAACATGCAGAAATCACTATTTACATTTGTGCTAACTTCAAAGGTAGCATATGATGTAGTGGGTTTCATTATGACATTTGATATGTGTGCTATTATGTTTGTTCTCATAAATCCACCTCCCTCATTACCCTCCTCTGATCCCCTATTGTATAGATATTTCTTCCAAACTTAAGAGTTTCATCTTGAAGATAGGCTTACCCTTAAAACTAGGAAGGAAACAGAATTTACAAAGCTCAGGAAATAACTTAGAAGACATATGAAGACCCTGAAACTAACACAGCCCCTTTGGAAGTATGTGGAAGCAGGAGTAATTTCTGGAAATAGACCCTCTGACCAAGACAGCCACCTGCAAGCAGTGTAAGATCCTGCAGAGGATGCAGTTTTCTTAAGTTGACAGTCATGTTGGGTTGTGATACAGCTGCCTTTGAATCATCTGTGATCCTGTCAACGACCCCTAAGAAGTCACTACTTCATTGACTTAGATGTGAGTAGGATTGCTATTTGGGTTATCATTGATACCCTAGCTGAGGTACATAGAAGTCTGTTTGTGTCTCTTCAAGGAAGTCATGAAACACTGTCCTAATCCCTTCTTGGTTTCACTATCTCCATTGCTGTCTTCTTAGCTGCATCATTTCAGTTGCTTTTCCAACCATAAAATATGCCTTTCTAGGTTCTGTGATATTTGTGGAAGCATATTGTCCTTAAGTGCTGACAGAATTCTGACTCTTCAGATTTTATAATGAGCAAATTTCATATTTGTTTGCAGTGTGATATAGAAAATATTTAATTTGTGTTCCTTCTTCATTTTTCCCTTTCCTCTTTATACACTTCTTTTCTGAATCTTGAAGTCCTCCTTGAAGAACTTGAAAAAAAAAACTAATGTCTTAGCACATAACCGTTTTCTCATATTTAATGAAGAAATGGAGGTATACAGAGTGTTCACATATGTTACTGCTGTTAAACATCACATCATCCAAAGACGGTTTGGCTTTCTTTCAGTTGTGTGTATTCCTGTTGACAATAGGACTTAGGGACAATACTGAAAATGTGTCCCCAAATACGACGCACACTGCTGAACAGTGTGTAGAACAGTTTCTATTTGTTCTATCAGTATTTTATATTGGATTCAGAGTGGCTAATGTAAGACATTACTTTCATCTCCGTTGTTATTTACCTAATGAGTAAATGGAAAACTAATGGTGGAAATTCTTCTATATCAAAGACCCCTACTATTCCTAATTATTTTAATAGTACTATCTCCAGAAACAATCACTTCTATATACTTTAAAGCCAGGAGGATTGTTAATGTTTCTCGTTTAGACTCATATGCATGTGCATGAACTGACTACTCTTTTTGTCCTAAATATCAATTCTTCAGTCCCTGGGAAGAAATCTGCCTTATGTATAGGCAAGGAAGATTATTTATCCAAAAATTCAATTACAATGAATGTATATAAGATCCTAATAGAAAATATCTCACAATAGATATTATAAAGTATGCAACACAATGTATATAGTACACAATAAATGTACACTTATCCTCTGAGCACATGGGAGGCTGAAGATTCCTATTAATAATAGGCTAACCTGGGCTACATAGATAATACTAAGCCAACTACATACATAGATACTACTAAGCCAACTAATGCCACTTAGGAAGAACCTGTCTCAAAATATTTGTGCAAATATAAATTGACAAATATATACGTTATATGTTTGTCAACTACATCCACATATATTACTTTACCTATACATTTAGGCAACTCTACAAGTACACATAAATTTAATATGATATAAAAAAACAAATTGTGAAACTTTTTATTATAATTTTGATATTTTGTCTGCTCACATTTAATCAATTTATATACAAGCAAATTTTGAATTTTTTTTCTTGAAATATAATGGGTTATTCTATTTAAAAGTAAGTCCAACCTGACATTTCTAAGCACAAATCTTTTCAGGTGTTTATGGGATATGCTGATCTCATTATATCTGGGGCAGCTGCCAATGAGCAGCAACAAAAGCATACAGAGCCCTGAATGTTAAGTAGGGAACTCTGCCAGTCTAAATATACTGTACCTTATGTCCATAAGCTTCTTTCTGGGCAGCAAGGGCACATCTCCAGATTCCTGATTCTGCAACCTTAACAGCACTATGAACTATAAGTTGCCAAGGCAGCAGGAGAATTAGCCCCTGGGAATAGGGGCAGGTGGCAACCATTTCTACCATGCATGTTGGTAGAATAAGTGCATGCGTTCAAATAAGTTCTGAATGTGAGCCAAGAATATTCTCTTCTTGCCAACTAACCTCTTGCTATTCTGTTTCCTCACCTGCTTCCTCCCCTGAGAGCTATACAAGCAGCTCTCACCAGCTGCCCTGTTGGAGACAGCTCTGTTGTGACACTGAAGAAAAGCCACACTGTGAAGCTGTCTGAGTACAGTGGGTAGGTTGCCTCACTGTTTATGTGAATTCTATATGCTTAGTTCCTCCTTTGCTTTTTACTCTTTTAGAATGTAATGTAATATGTTGTGGCCTGAACATACTTTAGAATTAAGCTGAGTCCTCACAAAGGTTATTTCATTTCTTATTTATTTTTTATTTACTTATTTATTTATTTATTTATTTACATTGGTGTGGATCTTAGTTTATTGGTACAATTTTCAAGTTAATTTTGTTATATGTATATTTCTTTTTTTTTAAATTTTACAATACCATTCAGTTCTACATATCAGCCATGGATTTCCTTGTTCTCCCCCCTTCTGCCCCCCTCCCCTTCCCCCCAGCCCACCCCCCCCCATTCCCACCACCTCCAGGGCAAAGCCTCCCCCGAGGACTGAGATCAACTTGGTAGACTCATGAACAGCCTGGTCATAAGTGGGGGAAATGAAGGGTGAGGGTCGAGGGAAGGAGAGCTTGGGGGAGCGGGAGACCCCAGCTGGATCAAGAACAGAGAGGGAGAACAAGGAATAAGAGACCATGATAAATGAAGACCCCATGAGAACAGGAAGAAGCAAAGTGCTAGAGAGGCCCACAGAAATCCACAAAGATACTCCCACAATAGACTGCTGGCAATGGTTGAGAGACAGCCCGAACTGACCCACTATGGTGATGGGATGGCCAAACACCCTAATTATCATGCTCGAAACCCCATCCAATGACTGAGGGATCTGGAAGCAGAGATCCACGGCTAGGCCCCGGGCGGAGCTCCAGGAGTCAAATTAGCAAGAAAGAGTAGGGTCTATATGAGCGAGAATTGTTGAGACCAAGGTTGGATAAGGCACAGGGACGAATAGCCAAATGAATGGAAACACATGAACTATGAACCAATGACTGATGGGCCCCCAACTGGATCAGGCCCTCTGAATGGGTGAGACAGTTGATTGGCTTGAACTGTTTGGGAGGCATCCAGGCAGTGGGACAGGGTCCTGTGCTCATTGAATGATTTGGCTGTTTGAAACCTGGGGCTTATGCAGAGTCGCTTGGCTCGGCCTGGGAGGAGGGGACTGGCCCTGCCTGGACTGAGTCTATTTCATTTTTAAGAAGTAACAACAAAGAATAATTAGAGTAATGCAATTAATGTCTAATTAGAATGTGTATTAATTAAATAAAGTTGGCAGATTTCCACTGATTGATTATCTTTGTTATTCTACTTTCTCCTTTTTCCTCAAGACTCTTTCTTTAAAATCTTTTTAAATTAATAAAGGCTAGGAGAAAACTTTCTTCTCAGAAATCACCTCTCTGCTATTCTTTGATATGTAACATATGGGTCACCTGCCAGCAGAAACACCACCTGGGAACTGAATAGGCAGAACACAAACGCAGACTTGGATGTATACTAAAAGAAAATCTTAATTTTGAAGAGGATTAGCATCACTATGTCCAACACACGTTAAGCTGTGCTTAGCAGCATTTTAAGCCGGGGGTTCTCTGGAACCCTTTGACACTGGAATCCGTGAGGACGACAAACAGAACAATGGCTGGGATTTAATGTCAGATCCTGTTTGAACTGCTTTGAAGAAGAGCCTAAGAAATTGTTTTCCCAAGTCCTTCAAATTGTTCTAATTCATGTTTGAAAGACAAATCTTCACCTAGTTTCCTGAAACAGACTTTGAACAGCCAGAATTTAAACACACATGATGAATTCAATTCACACCCAATCGCAACAATAACGTGTGAGTCTAGAATGGAACTATATGGATCTGTTTTAATGAAAGAAAACCTGATTCCTGTGGCAGTTGTGCATGGTTATCTTCAGCAATAAAAGACTTAACTTCAGTCTCTGGGAGACAACCAAAGGCAACAGCATTAGTCTGTAATGTTTGGGAGACTTTTGGACAATACTAGACAAAATGTCAAAATGGGGTTTCTCATACCTGGTACATGTGTTTTTATCAGATAGTCTATGGCTCTTGCCAGAAGCACTGTCAACCCTACTGACTTACATTTAAACTACATATGTATGTGTATACATATACACTTATATGTATTATATGAAATTTGTGTTAAATAAAATATTAATATGATTGCTTATGTCTGATTTAGATATTGATATCATTAGTCTTATTTTTACTTCCCTCCTGTTTTGACCACCATCCCCAATTAAATCCCTTCCCCCTGTTTTTCTTTATAGTCAAAAAGTGTTCCATTATTGGTAGCATATTATCATTATCCACTCATCAGTTCAGGAGACTTACATTGCTTGAATTTCCCAGCTATTGTGAATATGGCAGCAATGAACAAAGCTGAACAAGTATCTGTGACAAAGAAAGTCCAGGCCTTTGGGTTCATGCCAAGGAGTTTTGGAGCTGTGTTACATGGAGAATTTATTTCTAGCTTATTGATAACCATCCACACTTATTTCCAGTGTGGCTGCATCATTTCTAAGTTCCACAAATAATCATTTCCTTGTTTGTTGCTCTTAGCCATTCCAACTTCGGGGGAGATGAAATATCAAAGTTGTTTTAATTTGTACTTCCCTAACTAATGAGGGTAATCATCACTTTTTGAGATATTTCTTAACCATTTTTATTTCTTTCACAACTTGAAAATGATGATGTATGATATCATTTCCCTCCACTCCCTTTCCTTCCTCCATGTCTACGTCCTTGTTCTCTCTCAAAGTCTTGGCTTCCTCTTCTTTAATTATTATTTTAACACACACATGCCCCTCCGGCCACATGCAGAAATCTGTAGCTGTACTCTGCTGAGTCCATTTTGTGTTCCTTTAATGTACATGATTTGACAGCTGAAAAATTGGTATTAGATAGCCAATTAAGGGACTCATCCCAGAGGAAGACGACTTCCCTTGTTCCAAGCACCCTTAGTTAGTGGTAGTTCTGTGTTTATGGTTGAAGACTCGTGAGTTATTCCTTTTCCTTTTAAAATTCTCTGCTTAAATCCATACCCTATCTTTAAATTGAATGATTTCATTTCTTCTTTGTATTTTCATTTGAGTCTATATATATCCTGTCTATTAATCCTCTGTCAGATCTATAGCTGGCAAACATTGTCTCCTACTTTGCTGGCTTCTGCTTCGCTCAATTGTTTGCTTAGATAGACAGATTCCTTTTAATTTTATAAGGTCTCACTATTCAATTAGTATCCTAAGTTCTTGGACAAGTAAAGTCCTTTTCAGGAGGTCCTTCCCTACACCTGTATCTGTTGGGTTTTCGCTGTGTTTTTGTCTGTTTCAGGGTTTCATGTTTCACCTTGAGGTCTTTGATCCATCTGGAGTTGATTTTTATTCAGAGTGATAAGTATAGGTCGTATTATATTCTTCTATTTGAGAACATCTAGTTTTCCTAGCACACTTTGTTGAAGATGTTGTCTTTTCTCTATATTTTGATAACTTGGTCAACTATTAAATGCCTGTGCTTAAGTGTACCCATATTTGAATCTTCTGTTTTATCCCATTGGTCTAAAGTCTGTTTTAGTGTCTGTGCCATTGTATTTTATTTCTATGATTTTTTTTATTGAAAATGGATTTTCTTCCATACAGTTTGTTCTCATCATGCTTTCTACTTCCTCAATTCCTCCCAGAGCCTCTTCACTTCCCCACCCACCCAAATGCATAACTTTTCTTTCTCTCTCTCTCATTATAATATAAACAGACATGTAAAATACTACTATTATCAACAATATTTATTATAAAGTAAAATGGAAACTTAGAATAGTAATCCCTTCAGAAAGAATTGTTATGTTGCTCATTTTTTTTGTGGGAACTTTTGTTTTTCCATGTGAAGTTTAGGATTTTTCATCTAATTCTTCAATAAATGCTGTAGGTATTTTTTAAGTCTGAAGACTGCTTCTGGTAAGATGGTCATTTTCATAATATTAATTCTACTAATTCATGTTCATAGGAAGCCTTTCCATTTTCTTAGTGTCTTCCACAACCTTTTTCTACAGGGATTTAAAGTATTCATTGCAGAGGTCTTTTTTGGTTAGGTTTATTCCTAAATACTTTCTTTGGAGACTGTTGTGAATTTAAATGTGTCTATGATGTTTTTCTCAGTCTTTATTGGTGTATAGAAAGGCTAATTTCTTTTTTTTGTTGTTGTTGTTTGATATTGTATCCTGTCCTTTGGTTGAAATTGTTTATCATTTGTAGAAGTTTTCTGGTGGAAATTTTTGGATCTCTGCTTCTATAATACCATATTGTCTGCATATAGCAGGGTATCAGTGATATAAGTGAGGGGATGGAAAATGGGTTTGGCAGTATTGAATGGAGAAAGAGAGTACAATGCAGAATTTGGGGAAGGGAGGAGGAAGAAATAGTATTAAGGTTGTTTGAAATTATTGTAGTGGGTCATATAGTTTTACATTTATCTAAAATTACACACACTGCCCATAAGAGTATGTGCACCTTTATTAAATTATTTCATGCTGACTGCTGTGATAATTCTTCCCTCTTGTTCCACAGACTAACAAAAATCTCAAGCCTGGACAAAAGAAAGACATCTTTCAATTTGTCGGTAAGGAGAGTCTAAGATATTTCTAATACTACCGTTTATTACTATTTCTCTTGGTTGCCTCCCCGAAGATTAAGGTAAGCCTCTATTGCTTAAGACACCACAAATTTTCTACAAAGGACTTTGGAGATTTGAACAAGATCTGAATATAAAACTATCTTCCTCAGAAGACTAGATTTCATAGCATATAAAGGAGATATATAAGCTGCAAATGTAGTAAATAAATCAATATCACTACACAGTTGTGATTTCTACAAACCATAACCATGACCAATAATACATGATATTCCTAAAAAAAAGTGGCTTTAATATCCTGGCAGTAACCAATAGTTGTTATAATTGGATATAACGACCCAAAAACAGGAGCAAAATCATACTTGGCCTGGAATTCTACCCAATCACCCATGGCTTCTGAGATCTACTATTGTCATTTTACTAAAAATGAATAATTGCTAACTGTATTCTAATAAGCTATATTTTACTCACAGACATGTGTCAAGAAATTAATCCTCATCCTTTCAGTTTGCAATAGTTGGAGACCATTACAGAAAGTCACAGTGGTAAAAAAAATGCAGAGAACATCTGATGGTGGGGTGTCCATTCCGTATTGATGCACCTCCAACACAACCTCTACTTCCAAGGCTCAGGGGATTCCTTAGAAGAGACCTTGAATTTATTAAATTATTCACATATATTTTTGTGTGTCAATAATAATTAAAGAAAAAGAGGCTATCAATTTGAGAAGGGGTGAGTTGGGAGACATGGGATGAGTTGGGGCGAGGAAAGAGGGGGAATGGTATAAATACATTTAATTAAACTGAAAAAATAGAACAAACTGTGATGGATTTGGAAAATGGTTGCATACAATATTTTTTTGACATTTTGGTTATATGCCTAGTTTTTAATTGTTGAGTCATCTCTCCTGCTGAAATTATGTCTTTTCTAAAGCTGAAGCATACCAATTAACTCTTAAAAACAGATGCCTTATTTGTAGCATATAGCAAATACTCAAGGGTAAGCATATCTAAATGGGTCTTGGTAGTTATGATTGTACATTTTCAAGAATGTCTAATGTATTCATATTAAATACATGAAATTGCTACTTGAAATCTGTGTGTACATGCAATTTAAAACCCATTCATTTTGTGTATAATGGAAGTATTGTTGTATGCACTACAGGAATTTATGTGTAAAACATGACTAATTCAGAGAATGTAGGTTTCTACCAAGGCATGGAAGCATATTTTCATTTGAATTATTGCACAGACTAATTAGAA
>CABHPH010156852.1:0-36264 GCA_902168325.1 Peromyscus nudipes | reverse complement strand
CTTGCTTCAGTATCCTTCAACTACTGTAGCCTTGCTTCAGTATCCTTTAACTACTGTAGCCTTGCTTCAGTATTCTTTAACTTAAAAGAAAGGCATGCTCGTAGACCTATTTGGATAAACTCTGAGAGACACCTAAAAAGTAAAAAGTGGATTCCAGCCCGGAAAGCAGGTAGGCAAACTGCCCTCACCTCCAATGGATCACTTAGACCTTCTCCTCCAAACTTCCTCCTCCTACTCATCACTTTATACAAGCCCCCAACTACAACAGGCATTCCCTGGAAAGTGAGAGGCTACTCAGCCAGGGGAGAAGGTAGGCTAACTAGATTTTTAACTCTCCCGACACTCCTCCAAATCCAATTCCAAGTCTCTTCCACAGCTCTGTAGCAGACCACCTACTGCAGTATCCCCCTCCTCTATGACCCTCATCTCCAACACATTATGTAGAGACCTTTTCCTCCAAATTTCCTTCCCTACACTCACCCCATTATTCCAGCCCCCAACCCTAGCAGGGATTCCCTGGGATCACATCAGCCATGCCAGCCATGGAAACAGGTAGTCTAACTGCAGATTTACACCTCTTCTCCCATTACCCCAAATCAAAACCTCGGTCTCATTCCCAGCAGACCTCCATCCCTTTACCCATCTCCAAAGGATCACACAGATCTTCCCCTCCAAGCCTCCTTCCCACTCATCATGTTATCCCAGCCCTGAACTCAAACAGGCATTTCCTAGAAACTCACCACCAAAGCCTGTGAGAGAATCAAGTAGGCCAGCAAAGCAGGCAGGTGAACTTCAGATCTTCACTCTTTCTTCTCTCTTCCAAATCCAATCCCCCAGTCTCATCCACAGCTCTGTATGAGATGACCTGTTGTGACCTATTCTTACTCTGTGCTCTGATTTCCAGGAGAATAAGCAAATTCTGGTGGAACACTTGCTTTCCATCCTCCTTTGGAGACTCTCAGTATGACCCACCCCCAGCCTATCCCCATTCCCAAGTGTCAGGTCCCAATACCTAGAAATACATTTTTATTGGAGCCCCCGTGCCTACACCTAGTAGGATCTCAGCATTCCCTTCAAGGCAATACATAGCCACCATATTCTTCTAAGAACCAGAGAAGGCAGCAGAAACCAAGGAACAAAACAACCACTCAACAAAAACAAGATATCAACACATAGAATTATAATCTCCCCCAATTCCGATACTGAGGCACCAGTGTAAAAATGAAATCAATAACAGCCAGGATGATATGTCTCCACTAGAGCCCAGCAATCCTACAACATAGGAAGCCCTAAGTATTGCAACATAGCTGAAGCACAAGAAAAAGACCTTAAAACAGCCATTATGAATATACTCAAGGTCCTTAAGGAGGAAATGAATAAATTTCTTAAAGAAATATATGAAAATACATACAAACAGTAGAAGAAAATGAATAAAATAGTTCAAGACCTGAAAGTGGAAATAGAACCAATAAGGAAAATCCAAACTGAGAGAAATGTGGAAATGAAAAATTTAGGAACTCAAATAGGAACCTCAGAAGCAAACCTCACCACTAGAATATAAGAGATGGAAGAGAGAATCTCAGGCACTGAAGACACATAGAAGAAGTGGATAGCACATTCAAAAACAATATTAAACCTAAAACATTCCTTCCATAAAACATTTAGGAAATCTGAGACAGTATGAAAAGATCAAATAAAAGAATAACAGAAATAGAAGGAGAAGAAACACAGGTCAAAGACACAGAAAATATTTTCAACAAAATCATAGAAGAATTTTTTTCTAAAGAAAGAAATGCCTCTCAAAGTACAAGAAAAATACAAAACACCAAATAGACTGGACCAGAGAAGAAAAAACCCTAGCAAATAATAATCAAAACACTAAACATAATGAACAAAGAATATTAAACGCTGTAAGGGAAAAAGACTAGGTAACATATAAAGGTAGACCTATTATAATAACACCTGACTTCTCAATGGAGACTATAAAAGCCAGAAGGGCATGGAAAGATATCCTGCAGACTCAAAGAGACCACAGATGCCAATTCAGACTACTATACCTAGCAAAATTTTCAATCATAATAGATGAAAAAAAAGACACACTATGATATAATCAAATTTAACCCATATCTATCTTCAAATCCAATTCTACAGAAGACCCTAGAAGGAAAATTCCAGCCTAAAGAGGTTAACTACAAAGAAGACAACACAAAGGATAAATAATCAAAACAGAGGAAATACATGCATACACACACACACACACACACACACACACACACACACACACACACACACCCTGCACAGCATCATTGCAAAAAAAAATAACAGGAACCAATAAACACTGCTCGTTAATAATTCTCAACATCAGTGATCTCAATTCCCCAATAAAAGCACACGTGTTAACAGAATTGATGTGAAAACAAGATACTTTCTTCTGTTGGATCAGATCAAGGATAGACACCACCTCAGGATATAAGAATGGAAAAAGATCTAGCCATTTTTATATCTAATAAAACAGACTTTAAACCAAAACTAATCAGAAGAGACAGGGAAGGACAACACAAACTCATCAGAGCAAAAATCCACCTGGAGGACATTGAAATTTTTATCATCTATGCTCTAAACTCAAGGTCACCCAAGTTCATAAAAGAAACACTACTTAAACTTAAATCACATATTGACCTTCACAACACTGATAGTGAGAGGTGCCCTACTCTCACCAATGGACAAATCATCTAGACAAAAACTAAGCAGAAAAATGCAGAGCTAACTGACATTATAAATCAAATGGAACTACCAGCTATTTACCGAACATTTCACCCAAACACAAAATAATATACCTTTTTCTCAGCACCTCATGGAACTTTCTCCAAAACTGACCACATAATTGGACAGAAAGTAAGTCTCAATATATACAAGAAAATTGAAATAACACCCTGCATCCTAACTGACCACCATGGATTAAAGATGGAAATCAACAACAATCAAAGCAACAGGAAGCTTCCAAACTCATGGAAACTGAACAACTCACTACTAAATGAAAAATAGGTCAAGACAGCAATAAAGAAAGAATTTAAAGACCTTCTAGAATGAGTGAAAATGCATACACAGTAGATTCAAACTTATGGGACACACTGAAGGCTATTCTAAGAGGCAAGTTCATACCACTAAATACCTATATTAATACTGGCAATGTAATGGCACACCTGAAAGTTATAAAAAAAAGGCAAAAAAACACCCAAAAGAAATAGAAGGCAAGAAATAATCAAACTCATGGCTAAAATCAATAAAACAAAACAAACAAACCAAAAACAAAATACAATGAATCAATGAAAGAAAGAGTTGGTTCTTTGAGAAACCCAATAAGATTGACAAGCCCTTGTCCAGAATAACTAAAGGCTGAGAGTGAATATCAAAATTAATAAAATTACAGATGGAAAGGGGACACAGCAACAGATACCAAGGAAATCCACAGAATCATAATGAAGTACTTAGGAAACCTGTACTCCACTGAATTGGAAAATCTAAAAGAAATGGTTTTTTTTCAATACATACCAGTTATTAAAGTTAAATCAAGATCTGATAAGCAATTTAAACAGAGCTATAACCCCTAGAGAAATAGAAGCAGTCATTAAAAATCTCCCAATCAACAAAGGCCCAGGGACAAGATGGCTTTAGCACAGAATCTACCAGATTTTTCAAAGAAGAGTTAATGCCAGTATTCCTCAAATAATTCCACAAAATAGAAACAGAAGAGACATTGTCCAACTAATTTTAGGAAGCCACAATTACTTTGATACCAAACCATATAAAGACCCAACAAAGAAAGAAAATTACAAACCAATTTCCACTATGAACATACTTGCAAAAATTGTCAATAAAATACTTAGAATCCAAATACAAAAACACATCAAAAGGATCATCCACCATGATCAAGTAGGTTTCTCCCTAATGATGCAGGGATGTTTCAACATACTTAAATTAATAAGCATAATTCATCACTTAAATAAATTGAAAGACAAAAACCACATGTTAGTCTCATTAGATGCAGAAAAGGCCATTGACAAAATCTGACACCCCTTCACGGTAAAAGTTCTGGAGAGATTAGGGATACAAGGTCCATACATCAACATTAAGGGCAGTTTACAGCAAACCCATAGCCAGAATCAACTTAAATGGAAATAAGCTCAAATCAATTACACTAAAATCAGGAAAAAGACAAAGCTGTCCACTCTTTCCATGTTTATTCAATATAGTACGTTAAGTTCTAGCCAGAGCAATAATACAACTGAAGCAGATGGGATACAAACTGGAAGGGAAGAGGCTAAGTATCTTTATTTGAAGATGATATGAAAGTACAAATAAGTTTCTCTTAAAATTCCACTAGAAAACTCTTACAGCTGATAAACACTTTCAGCAAAGTAGCAGGATACAAAATTAACTCACAAATGTCAGTAGCCCTCTTATATATAAAGGCTAAACAGACTGAGGAAGAAAGCAGGGTAACAGGCTACACAATAGCCTCACTTAATGTAAAATATCCTGGGGTAACTCTAACCCAGCAAGTGAGACACTTGTATGACAAGAACTTTAAGACACTGAAGAAGGAGATTGAGGAAGGCATCAGAAGAGAAGATCTCCCCTGCTAATGGATTAGTAAGATTAATATAGGAAAAATGGCCATCTGACCAAAAGCAATCAACAGATTCAGTGCAATCCTCATCAAAACTCAAACACAATTCTTCACAGACCTTAAAAGAACAACTTACAGAGTCATGTGGAAACACAAAAAACCCAAGGTAGCTAACAATAGAACTCCTGGAGTCACCACCATCTCAAATCTCAAATTGCATTACCAAGCTATAGTAATAAAAACAGTATGTTACTGGCAAAAGAACAGATGCAATGATCAATGGAATTAATTGAAAACCCAAACATAAATCCACACATCTACAGACTGATTTTTGAGGAAGATGCCAGAAATACACACTGTGGGAAAAATGAAAGCATATTCAACAAATGGTGCTGGTCAAACTGGATGTCTGCATGTAGAAGAATGCAAATAGATCCATATCTGTCACCCTGTACAAAACTCAAGCCAAGTGGATCAAAGACTTCAACATAAAACCAGAAGCACTGAACTGATAGGAGAGAAAGTGGGGAATAGCCCTGAACACACTGGCACAGTAAAAGATTTCTGAACAGAATACTGTTAGCATGGGCACTAAGATCAAAAATTAATAATTTGGACCTCATGAATCTTAGAAGCTTCTGTGTAGCAGGAATCTTAGATGGTCTTACTAATAAAATCAAACCTGAGGCCAAGTATTTGGGTGAACACTGGAATATCAGAGAGACAGAACAAGCTACAGCTAACCTCACCTGGCCAACTTCTCAGCTGATCTTGTTTCCTCAGACTGTGTCCTCATATCCGAATGGCTCTCAGCTGAACTGTGCTGCTCAAAATCTAAAAGCTTAACCAGCCAAATGTTCAACCAGGCCAAATGCTTCTAGTTCCTGGTCCTCATGCCTTATATATCTTTCCGCATTCTACCATCACTCCCTGGGATTAAAGACTCACTCCCTGGGATTAAAGGCGTGTGTCACCATGCTTGGCTGTTTCCAATGTGGCCTTGAACTCACAGAGATCCCAGATGGATTTCTGCCTCTGGAATGCTAGGATTAAAGGTGTGAGTGCCACCATTTTCTAGCCTTTGTATCTAGTGGCTGTTCTGTCTATGACCCCAGATAAGTTTATTAGGGTGCATGATATTTTGGGGAACACAATACTACCACACTTCTGCATTGGAAAGAACACTGTCATTTGGACAAGTAGCAGCCTACAGAATTACAAATATACATCTGAAAACAAACTAATATCCAAAATATATAAAGAATACAAGACAATATATAACAAAACACAAATAACTCAATTAAAAAATGGAATATAGAGCCAAACAGAGGATTCTCAAAAGAAGATACTCAAATTGCTAAGAAATACTCAAATAAATGTTCAACATTCTTAGCCATCAAGAAAATGCAAATCAAAACGACTTTAAGATTTCATCTTATACCCATGGCTAAAATCAATCAGAATGGCTAAAATCAATAACACAAGTGACAGTTTATGCTAGGGAGTATGTGGAGCAAGGGGAACACTCATCCACTGCTGATGGGAATGCAAACTTGTATAGTCATTATTGGAATAATTGTGGCAGTTCCTCAAGAAGATGAGAATCAATCTATGCTAAGATCTACCTATACCACTCTTGAGCATATACCCAAAAAGGTGTTTCATCCTACCACAGAGACATTTGCTCAGCCATGTTCATTGCCATTCTGTTCATAATAGCCAGAAATTGGAAACAACGTAGACATCCCTCAACTGAAGAATGGGTAAAGAAAATGTGGTGCATTACACAATGGAGTATTACTTAGCTGTTAAAAAAATAAAATCATGAAATCTGTAGGTAAGTGGATGTAACAAGAAAAAAAATCATCCTGAGCAAAGTATTCTGGTTCCAGAGAGACAAGTATGGTATGGAATTGCTTGTATGTGGATATTAACTGTTAAGTAAATGATAACCACACTACAATCTATTAAACCACGGAGGTTAGGTATAGAATAAGAGACTAGAGTACAGATAAATCTTGTTAGGAAAGGGAAATAGAATAGATTGTTATGGAATGATGGGGAACTGGAACAGGAGGATCAAATGAGGATAGGGAGGGATAGAGGGACTAGGGAAGAAATATGGGGAGAGACAGCTAAACTTTGATGAGTAGTGTGAAAACATAATACAGTAAAAATCTTCCTAAAATATATACATATATAAAAGAGATCTAAAAATAAATTACCAAGTAATGGGGGAGACAGAGTCCAAACTGGCCATCTCTTGTCATCAGATTTAGCTTTCAGTACCGAGATTGGGTTACAGGCCAAAGGGGTCCCATAGGAACTCCCAGAGAACCCAGGCTGTTGCCAAGATTATACTTTGTTCTCCACAAACTGATAGCAAGGCCCCATTGTTGAAGACAACACCTACACAACTCATTGAAGGTGGAGATGTTGAGCTGGTGCCTACATAGAGCCTTCACTCCTATGTTCTAGCATGTTTGGTACAGGAAGGTACTCTGCATGCTACCAAAGGAGAAACATAAACAAGCCAGCCACAAACCCTATTATCTATAATGGTATCCTGCCTGAAAGATATGCTAAGGCAATGATGGCACAAAGCTTGTGGGAGTAACAAACCAATAACTGATTTGATTTAAGGTGTACTCGATAAGAAGGAACCCATATCCAACACCGCTTGGGTGACCAAGAACATGAGATTAGATAGGTCTGTTTAAAAAAAAGTAACAAAAAAATGACTCCTAGTGATATTCTGCTATACTCATAGATCAGTGCCTTGCTCAGCCAACATCAAAGAAGCTTCTTCCTACAGCAGATGGGAACAAATACAGAGACCATAGCCAGACAACATGCAAAAGAAACCTCACTACATTCAGCCTTAAATGGGATGTCTCCATCAAGTCCCTCTCCTCCTGGCTCAGGGAACCCTGCCAAAAAGGAGGCAAAAAGATCCTAAGAGCCAGAGAGGAGAGAGGACACCAAGCAAACAAGGCCTTCTAAATCAACAGGATGGATGCGCATATGAACTCACAGCGACTGACACTGTGTGCACACTTCCCTCATGGGTCTTCCAGATAAGTTCCTAGAGCTGAAAGAAGAAGTAGACACATTTTCCCATCCCTAACCCAGAAGCTATCTCCAATTGATAAACACTTGCAAATGAAAATTTAGTGTTTTTCCAAGGGAATCTCACTGGGAAAACAAACTACTCATAAGGGTAGGATGCATGCCCAGCAGGAGACGGCAAATAGAAAATGAACTCATGAACATCTTTGGAGGTTCCTTGTCTCATATGTGATGTCTTTTTGTTGTTGTTTCTTTGTTTTTCTAGATGGGTCTCACTATGTAGCTCTGGCTATCCTGGAGCTCATGCTCTATAGACCAGGTTGGCCTCAAACTCACAGGGATCCACCTACCTTTGCCTCCCAAGTGCTGAGATTAAAGGCCTGTGTTACTTTGCCTATCTTCCTTTTTTTTAATCTTATTTTTTATTTTTATTTATTTTATTTATGTATTCTTTTTCTTCTTTCTTTTTATCCTCCAGGTCCCTTTTATATACATTATAGCTTCCAGTTTAGTGTTTTTTATGGGATTCCTGAATGTGTGAAAGAATAGATCTCTGCATCTACATCTGTTTCTTGTACCTTTTCTTGGGCTCTTCTACTTCTGTTTGTTTGTTTTGTTATATTCCGATGTGTCAATTTTTGTTTTATCTTATTTTATTTTATTATTATCCCCTAGAATCCTGTTTGTTTTCTAATGAGAGACTTAAAAGTGGGTGGATCCAGATGGAAGAGAGGTGGTAAAAAACAGGGAGGAGTGGAGGGTGGGGAAAGCATAATCAGGATATATTATGTGAGAATAAAAACATATTTTCAATAAAAGGAAAAAATAGTAAAAAAAAATGACACAGGAGTGAGAAAAGTAATGAGAACTCAAGAAATGAGCTATGTATCTGCCATGAAACACAGAAAATAAAAGAGATTAATAATTTTAAATTATGATTATACTAGAGAGAACAAGTATAAGACTAGAAAAGACTTTTCTCTTGTAATCCAGACTCTTTCTTTTTATGGTCCTTTCCTCCTCCATATCCTCAAAGAAATTTGTTTTTAAAATACTACTTGAAAGTTCATTGTAACTATTGTTACCTCTGCCCCAAATACACAAATTCTGTTCTCAGCCAAGACCAAGTATACAAGCTCCCGGATTTGGACAAAGGAAAGTATGTCTTCAGCTAGCTACTGCTATACTGCTCTATGGAGCAAGATATTCTGACCATTATCCTTTCTCTCTTCTACTCTGTAATACAGTAGAGCTGAGTTCTAACTCATTTTAGAATATTTTTAACTGCTTTGCTATTGAAATTGCCTTACTGTTGCTATAATTTGAAGTAATGCTGATTTTAAATGTATTTAAATAACTCATTTAATACAAAACAATAACACATTTGTTTTTATATTATAAATGATTTATAATTTCTCAGTAGTAAGTAAACTTCAATTTCCTCATAATTTAGTAAAGAAGAAATTACACATTAAATTTACATTTTCAATTCACTTTGAGGAAATTAACATCTTAAAGATAAGAATGGTAGAAACTATAAAATTAAACATGAAGACAGAGCAATTGTTCTATCACATTTCTATTTCTCAGGATTTGAATTTTCAACAATAGTTCCTCAGTTTATCTTAGATACTATATTTATCCAGTAAAGGAGATAACTTCTATTTGTATTTGATTGATGCATGGCATTTATACCTGTGTAAGACTTTAGAGAGCAAACCACTCAGTCTGCTCTTTTACTATCAGAAAACTGAGTGTTTACAATAGTCCTGACTTACAAAACTCCATCAGATCTAACGATAGAAAATGTACAGTTGCCTTTATGTTAGAACTAGTGCATTTCTTTTTCATAAAGAGAAACAAAGAAAGGCATTAAGTTTAGAGAAAATCCAAAAGAACTGTGACCTAGAGAAATTAGCAAATGAATTTAAAAATGAGTGCTGAATTTAATATGTATGTAAAAATTGCCTTATCTCTATAAAATGGTACTGTATCTTTAATTTTACTTACTTTAACACTGATTTAGGTTGAAATCTTAACACTAATATGTTTTCTATTCAACACACATGTATGTCTTTAGTCTATACTCACATATAGGTTGCTTCTTTGTTTGAATCAAAGTCTAACTATCTAGTCCAATGTGGCCTGACACTCATATAAATCAGAGTGATCTCAGACTTACAAAGATCTCCCAGCCTCTGCCTTTCCCAAGCTGGGATTAAAGGTATGTTTACCCATCCAACCACATGTCCATTTTTATTTAGATCTGAAAAATGTATTCTAGTTTTCTGTCTAGATTTCTTATATCTCTTGTATTCATAAGAATGTGTTGTTTTCTAAGAGAATCCCCTTTTTCCAGCCACCTTCACACCCTAGGTGTGAAGCTTCTTGGTGAAAACTCGAGATATTCTTAATTCATCCTCAGGCTCCTATCAGCCTTCACTTTTAGCCAATCTTCATGCCTTTGTGCCTCCTATGACTCACAAAGCCGCTCTCTAACAGAGAGCCATAGCCTTCACACTTGGCTAGAACCCAGAGTGGGCAACAGCCAACAATGAATGGAACACTAACCCAACAAAGTTGAGGCCAGATATCTACATCAAGAAACACTTCTAATACCATGATACCAGATACCTAGATCCAATCACCCCGCCCGCAAAAGACATAAGTAAATGTTGTCTTGAGGAACAAGGCTATACCTCAGGTTGTGGAGAGTAACCAACCCTATTGCTGGCACTAGAGGTTTTACTTGGTGGCATAAAATATCTAATTAAGGCATTGTCTTCTCCATTATATGATGATTTCATTTCTATTCCTTTCATGTATGTATTTATTTTTGGAAACTTCTACTATAGTAGTCTTCCATATGGTTTTTCATACAGCCTTCAGTTTTCTCCAATGGAGTGTCACTACATCTATCGATCACGTTCTAGACAGGCCCAATGCCCAGGAGTAGTTGGCTAACACAAATTGACTCCATGATGTTTTTGAATACTTTTGTTTTACTTTGGCATTTTGGTCTTATTGTGGGGTTTTTTTGTTTATTCGGTTGTTTATTTTTTAATTTCCATTTTTGTGGTGTCTCTTTTGAGAGAGAGAGAGAGAGAGAGCATAAATGTGGGTAATTTAATAATAAATAAATGTGTGAGAAGGAACTGGGAGGAGTTGGGTTAGGGAGGAAATATGGTCAACATATGGCATATGAAAAAAAATTAATTAAAAAATATGAGTTAAAAATATGAAAAACCAAGTCAAATGCCTCATCCAGAAGCCACAAATCCTATTGTGTGATGAGCTCTGAGAAAAGTAATCTACAAGAATCACAAGAAAAGGACTTCAAAATAGTAGTTATGAATATGGCCATAATTTAATGAATCCAAGTCAAGGATACCAATAAATGCCATAATAAAGACTGAAAACACAAAAGGTTGAGTGAAATAATGAAAGCAATTCAGGACATGAAAGTATAATATTACAAAAAGTGGATTCAGTAAAGAATACATAAATTGAAATAAAACTGGAAATGAAATACTCAAAATATCAAACAAAGCCCTCAGAGGTAAGCCTTGCCAACACATTAAAAGACATGGAAGAGAAGACTTCAGGTTTGAAGACAAGGTAGAAGAAATGGATAGCACACATAAAAGGCACAGAAAATATTTTTAATAAAATAATTGAAGAAAACTCACTCCCCCCCAATCTAAAGAAGAAGATGTCTATCAAGGTACGAGAGACATACAGAACACCAAATAGACAATAACATAAAAGAAACTCCTCATGACACACAATAGTCACAACACTGTGTGCAGAACCAAGAAAAGGTTCTAAAAGCTGAAGGGAAAATTGATCAAGTCACAGATAAAGGGAGTTCCAGTAGAATAACACTTGACTCTCAGTGGAGACCCTGGAAGCCGGAAGGGCCTGGATGGGTGTTCTGCAACCACTAAGAGAGCACAGCAGACATCCCAGATTACTATATGTAGCAAAACTGTCCATCAAAATCAACAGAAAAAGAAATGCTTTTCACGATAAAAACAAATGTAAGCAATTTCTATCCACCAATACAGTTCTACAGAAGGCAAAAAAAAAAAAGAAAACTTCATTGTAAGTAGTCTATTCATTCACGAGGAATAAATAATCCCAAAGCAGTTAATTAAAAAAAATAAAAGAGGGAGAAACCACACAACAAAATAACAGGAATAAGAAACACTGCTCATTAATAACTCTCAATATTAATGATCTCAATTCCTCAATAAAAAATTGACTAACAGATTGGATTAGAAAACAATATTCATTTTTCTGCTGCATCCAAGAAATGTACCTCACTAACAAGGAAAGAAATTATCTTAGAATAAAAGCATGGAAAAATATATTCCAAGCAAATGGAACTCAGAGTCAAGGAGGTGTGGCCATTTAGACATCTGATGAAACAGAAACTTATTAAAATGGGTAGGGAAAAAATGCTACATAGTCTTCAAAGGAAGAATCCACCAAGAGGATATTGCAATTCTAAACATTTATGAACCAAACACAAAGGCACACAAATCCCACCCACCCCCAAAAAACCCACTACTACAACTAAAATAATATACTGCCCCTCATATGATGATAGTGGGTGAATTCAGTACCTCATTATCACAAATAAATAGGCCATCCAGAAAAAAACTAAAAGAGAAATTCTGGAGTTAAGTAACATCATAAATCAAATGGACCTAGCTGATATTTATAGAACATTTCACTAACAAATATACTTCCTTCCCAGAAGCCCATGCAACTTTCTCCAAAATGACAAAGTATCAATAAATAAAAGAAAATTTAAATAAGACCTTGCAATCTGTCTCTTCACCAAGAATTAAAGCTGGATATCAACAATAGAAAAAAATCCACATGCCAAGACAAGTCACAAAACAAAACAACATTAATGTCCAAAACAGCATGTCTCCCGTCAAACTCACTAGTTTTATAGAAGTGTACTCTAATGAGAACTACCTAGAGAAATCCCAGGGCCAATAATTTAAGAGAGCAACCATTAACTTTATCAGGAATTTAAAGAAGTCATGAACAAATACTTCAGTGAACTCAAAGAGGATAACAAATAATGTGACTCACCCTTCCTCCAGGCCCCAATGTCACGTTCCTCACTTATATCTGAGGCCTTGCCAGAAGCACCTTTAATGATTATTAAACTTAGTTTCTTCTTCTTTTTTGATTCTTTTCAGGCATAATTTTAAGTTGACATTTTTAAATTTTTAAAATATATTTTTGAGAATTCTATGTATCAGTACTGTATTTACATCATTCTATCCCTTACTAGATAGACACCACAGGGTAACCAGAAGCCCAGTATTAGGAATGAGTTTCCTCTTTTTGAATTGTTGGTGAGGTTCCATAGACCATCAAACATTACAGGATATGGCCATTGTTTTTGGTTCCCATCTAGAACTGATAGAAAGACCCTATTCCTGAAGACACTATATATTTGAATCATAGAATATGGAGAAATCAAACTGATACTGACCTGGAAACTTCATCCCTACTGGCTAGTTTTCAGAGTGCTATCTAGTGCTACATATGCTACCAAAGGAGAAAAGTAATCACCAATTTACCCAGCTGCAAACTCTAGGAGCTGTAACAATCACCTGCCCCGTAAGATATGTCCACATGTGTGATAGTGGCATGAATGTTAATGGGAGTGAACAACCACTTTGTGATTTGATTTAAGACCCACTCCACAAAATG
The DNA here is from genome assembly GCA_902168325.1 of Peromyscus nudipes. Lineage (NCBI taxonomy): Eukaryota > Metazoa > Chordata > Mammalia > Rodentia > Cricetidae > Peromyscus > Peromyscus nudipes. The sequence continues at coordinate 22,826 of CABHPH010156852.1, read as the reverse complement.
AATCCCATACCTGGCACCAATACTGATACTGTTAACCTTTGTTTACATAGGACATAGGCCCTAAGAAAGAACCTACTACTATTACTCTGCTAAATGGACATAGTATTAAACCAACTCCTAACGGCTTATTGTCACATTCATGCATCAATGTATCTGTCACCTTTCATCAGAAAAGCTTCTTTTTGCAATAGATGGTGATTAACACAGAGACCCACAACTGGAAAAGGTGCTAAGAATAAGACTGTACAGTACTCATCTGTAATGGGACATCTATATCATAGCCCTTCCTTGAAAAGCTCAGGAATCACTGTGGAAGAGGGGACAGAAAGATTGAAGATCCAAAGGTAGTGGATGATTACAGGGAAACTGTGTTTTCCAGACTGTCTTAGTTACTCTTCTAATGCTGTGAAGAGATATCATAGTCAAGGAAGTTTATAAAAGAAAGAATTTAACTGGAAGCTTGAATAAAGTTTCAGAGTGTTAGTCCGTGGTCATCATAGAAGGAAGTATGAAAGCAGGTGGGTAGATATGATGCTGTAGCTGTACCTGAGAGCTTATATCCTGAACCACAGTTAAAAGGAAGAAAGAGATGGCCTAGTGAGGCTTCCAAACCTCCTCCAACAAGGCCATATTTCCTAATCCTTCCTATACAGTCCACGAACTGGGAACCAACATGAGCCTACAGGGACCATCATTCTTGTCAAACCACCACACAGACACAGCAGAGCAGCTGCATCTCTAAACTTACAGTGACTATGACAGCTTCAATAAGACCCGCAGAAGCTCGGGTCAAACAAAATCCCAGAATGGAGGGGGAGCAGAGTGGGCAGGAACTCTTACCCCCAGCTAATGAGCTATTGGCAATTAATAACTGCTAGAAGAATGAGACTCCGTTTTCTTTATGAGTGTAGCCCCTGATGAGCTGGCTACGCTCTATGCATAGATGGACAGCAGAAACTAACTATTCTTACTAGGCTTTTTTTTAAAAAAAAGTGGACACAAACCAGCAGTGGTGCTGCATCCCTTTAATCCCAGCACTCAGGAGGCAGAGGCAGGAGGATTTATGTCAATTCAAGGCCAGCCTGGTCTACATAGGACAGTCAAGATTATATTCAGAGATCTTGTCTCAAAAAAAAATAAAATAAAATAAAAAAGGAGATGCAAAGTTGGGCGGGATGGAAAGATGGATTGAATCAGGATAAGTGTATTTTAATGCTATTAAAATACTATTAAAAATTTAATACTATTAAAACACATTATGAGGGGGTAGCCGGAATGATGGCTCAGAGGTTATGAGCACTGGCTGCTCTTCCAGAGGTCCTAATTTCAATTCCCAGCAACCACATGGTGGCCCACAACTATCTGTAATGCGATCTGGTGCCCTCTTCTGGCAAGCAGGCAGAACACTATATACATAATAAATATATAAATCTTTTTTTTAATGTACTTTAAAAAAACACTATGGTATTCTCAATGAACTAATGAAAAATTGAGAAAAATTGATAATACTAATTGACATGCCAATCTGGATGTGAAAATCACATAAGGCTCCACCTCTAAATGACAAGCTATAGTTAATCAATGGCTGCTAGGAGACTCTTTTACAGGGATGAGCTCTCAATAGGTTATCCAATCCTACATGGTTAGATACCAGCAATACTAAATAGGCTCTATGTGTGTGTGTGTGTGTGTGTGTGTGTGTGTGTGTGTGTGTGTGTGTGTGTGTGTAACAATAATAAATAAGAGGTCATGAATGAATTTGAAAAGGAGGCAACAAGGAAAGGAGTTGGAAAAGAGGCTAGAAATGATAGAATACAATACTCATTTGTAGAATTCTCTAAAATATAAGAAAAATAAACTTAAAAATGAACAACTTAAAATTATACCTGAAAGGAAAAATAAAAAGTCAAAAAACTAAATTTAATCACTGTTAAAGGTACTTCAGGCAAGAGCTCAGACGTAAGTGACAGATATGATACTGGGGCCTGGGGGAAGGGTGGGCTGTTATTAAATGTCAGAGAACCTTGCTGAGTTGAACATAAAGTACAGCTTGAGGTGCCCCAAGGGAATATTTACTTGAGGAAACATCCTTGTAAAACGATAAAGGCATAGCCTTGTTTCTTATTTTCACTAATATCAAAATGTGAGAGAAAAGTAATACATTGAACAATGGAGTATTAAGGAAAAGAACCTAGTGGTTGTATATTAAAAAATTACAAATGTATATTATTAAAAATGTGTAACAAATCTTAGCATATGCATATTATAAGAAATTAACCAAGTATGCCCTGGAGAGAAAAACAATAGCATTACTGGGCAAGCCCTCATTCACAAGATTAGGCATGTGACTTGTTGCAATCCAATAATCTTGGCAGTAATAGTGCCAGTTTGGACTGACAGAGTCAGAAATTGTTCAAGATGGAAGAAGACTGTCGGATTCCTGGAACACACAGAAAGGAAGTCAACTAGCAAAGTTGACTGGTGATCAGATTGTGTTATAGATAGCAAAAGGGAAGGGTGCCCCCAAATATAGTTCAGAAACTATCAGGACTGCTCTGTCAATGAGGTCTTGAAAGGCACAGACACACACCACAGGGCTCCCTTATTCTGTGTTTGAAAACAATAGATGATGGTACCACTTAGGAGCAAATGGGCAGAGCCACTGTCAAAGAACCAAGATCTGAATTTCAAGTCCATGAAGATTCCAAAACTTAAAATGTAATGAAATCTTTTATGCTAGATTTACAACTTGCTGGAGTCCCATGGCCCCCATATTCCTTCCAGTTTTCTTTTTATGAGATGGGAATGTCTTGCTTTGTCTTGTGACAGGGCCTCATTATGTAACCCATATTGGCTTTGAATTCACAATCCTCCTGCTTCTGCTTCTTTGCCTCCCTAATGCTTAAGCCATACTAGACTTGACCCACCATGCCCAGAATCTATGGTTTGCTGGTTCCAACTTTCTATCTTACAAGCAAAGAGTTTGTCTAGTTTCAGAGTTCATCAAAGGAGAAGAATTTTCCCCCCAGGATAAATATTACCCAGTATGTACCTATAACAGATTTTAATGATTTAGATAGTTAAGTTTGGGACTTTGAGATGATAGTGTTTAGGTAAGATTGGAACTTAAAAGGTTATTCTATAATCATTAAGATTGGAGAGGATATTGCAATAGAGCAGATGTATTTTGCACATGGAGACATTAATTTGGATGGTTGGACTGTTTTGCTATGAACTACATCATCCTCTCCCCCAAAAGAAGTACTCATAATACCTCATAATGCAATCTAGTAAGTAATGTTTCTTCAGAAATAGGCCAGTTAAAATAAGATAGACACACAGAGGGAAGACGCCATGGAGACAGCCACAAGATGACAAAGCCAGAGGCTAGACTAGCCAATATCAGAAATGAGGAAGAGGCAAATAAGACTTCTATCTATTACATTTACAGCCTTCAAAATTATGAGACAATGAACTTTTACTGTTTTGAACCACCCAGATTATGGCACAAAGTACTGCAGTCCCATGGCATAACAATGTTGTAGTCAAACAAATCATTCTTCCAGTAAAGCTATTTTTCCTCTTAAATCAAATTCATGCACTGAACCCACAACTCAGAAAAGTGGCTCCAAATCAGAGACAGAAATAATTAGACAAACTGTTGTTCCAGTATCTGAACCCAACTCATGTAAGCCAGATTCACATACCTAGGTAGTGGAAACAAAATTGTACCTCAGCTGACTCTGAAGAACAGTATGTTCTCTGTATTATTGGCAACACTGACAAGGCTCTGCACTGGTATGTATTATAGGTATTAGGGGAGGTGCTTCTGTGAGTACAGGAGAGCTTATGTAATTTTATGGTGGAGGAATAAATGAGCACAAAGAACTCAACTCCTTTCCTCTTATATACCCTAGCCCACACCAAACTCTCAAAAAGAATCCAAAATGATTTAATCTCAAAACATTGTCCCTCCCCCAGTCCTAGACTTCTATAACCTGACAGACCCAGACAAACGAATTTGATATTCATTCACTGTAACATCTAGGATGAGCCAGGTCCAGGCACTCCTCAACTCTGCTCTCTAGCTCACAACCTGCTCCAGGATAGCCAGGCATTTGTCTGGGCTAAGGCATAAAATATGTCCCTGTCTGTAGAACATACTTGTTCCTGGTCTTCCAAGAAGGAAAGCATCATCATGTGGTTCTTGATAAAGTGATCTAGCTAGTGTGGTTTCTGTTTCAAATTCTATGTACATCATCTGCTATGTTCCTTGTATCCCTAGTACACAATGTATGACTTGCAACTTCTGGAGGACTCAAGTGAAGCTCATAGAGTTTAGATAATCTACCTTATTCTGCAGTTAGTATACAATAGAGTCAGAACCTTCATCCAGTGACTGAAGGAAGCAGATGCAGAGATCCATGGCAGTGTCCCAGGTGGAGCTCCAGGAGTCTGGTCGATGAGAGAGAGGAGGGATTCCATGACCAAGGGATATCAAGACCATGACTGGAAAAAGTACAGAGACAACTAGCCCAACTAGTGGAAATGCATGAACTGTGGACCAATGGCTGAGGAGCCCCCATGGATGAACTGGGATTGGTGCCTAGCCCAGTCATCTTCAGAGAGGCTTCACCCAGCAACTGATGGAAACAGATGCAGAGACCCACAGCCAAACATTAAGCCCAGGTCAGGGAACTCAGTGGAAGAGAGGGAGGAAGGATTGTACAAGCCACGTATAACCAGTATGAACTGATACTAAACTAAAACTCTGATTCCATTCCTAGACTTTCTACTTAGTAGCAATGGATTTTGAGTTTATTTTTTTGTTTTTAAGACACTTCCTTATGTTTATCTCTCTCAAGATTCATGTTTCCAGTCTCCAAGGGTTGTGTTGTACAGTTTCCTATTCCTGTGACCACTCTCATTCAGAATAATCATGTTTCTATTTTTCCCGTTTGTGAAAAAAAAAAGACTAAAACCAAGAACTGTCTACAACAATATCTAAGAAATACAAAGAATGTATAGAGGTCACTTTATGTACTCCCTATTCTGTTCACAGTGTCCACTAGAACTATAAGAGGCTTAGTGTATGTTTCACTTGGTACAGGAAAAATAAAGGTATCTTTTCTATACCAAGTGCCCTTGGACAGCATATTTGGCTTTAACAAGCCATTTTACCTTGCCTCCTGGTCCCTGGTAACCTGGCTTGTACCTATACAACTTTAGGTCATAGCCTGATCTCTTATCACTCCGGCAAAGGCTCCGTTGTGATGCCAACTGCCCTAGATCCACCTTGTCCTCAATGATGCCATATGTGCTGAGTGAATTGCAAGTGGCATGCTCATAAATCCTGAGAGATCAGGGTCATTTTTTTTCCACTGTAGTCTCTCTTTTGGCAAGCTCAACCTAAACACCTTGTCTCTATTTCATCTGGTTCCTGGAATATATACTCACAAGAAGAGGAAAATAGGTGGTTTAGAGAATCTATACTAACCAAACATTTGCCAAATACTCAGCAGAGTTCTGTTGTTAGATATTATTATTCCTGCTATGACACCTGCAGTGTTGGCAGTTGGCATGTAGTTGCCAACTGGCTAAGGATAGCAGAACCAAAAGATGTAAGGATACTTATATAATTGAGTATGCAAATCTGCACAGGCCCAGCTTTGAGAAAAATCTAGTCAGGCAAGCCTAAAAAGAGGCTGTAAATTTGGAGAGTGGGGAGAGGTACATGAAAGGATATGGAGGGAGGAAAGAGAAGGGAGAGATGTTGTAATTATATTGTAATTTCAAAAATTAAAAAACTATGATATAAGTAAGTACTTCTGTTAATAACAACATGACCATTTAGACTGTAGAATTGCTTCCATAGTCAAAGGACAGCCCTTCATCATTAAGGCGATGTGGAAAAAGTTGACATGAGAAGGAGATCACACATACGAAAGAAGACACATTGCTCTGTTGCAAGGTAATGTAGGGAAGTCTGGCAGATGAGATTGCACACTCTTGAATGACTAGACAGATTAGAATGTAATAAACATGCAAAACAGCATATGTTTTGTTCTTCATAGCTGCCTAAGTGAGACTGTTCCAGTGCAGAAAGTTGTAGCAGAGGAAAAGACTGCAGATTCTCTAAATCCCCTATTCTCTTCATCTAGTAAAGATATATTTCAGAATCCACCTGAAATGGAGACAAGGTAGTTAGTTTGATCTTGCCAGAAAAGATAGACTACAGTGGGGGAACAATGATCCTGTATCTCAGAATCCTGAGATACACTCATTGAATCGCCATGTGCCAATCAGTCAGCATACATGGCATCATTGAAAACAAGGTGGATCTAGGGCAGTAGGCATCACAATGGGGTTCTTGCCAAGTGATAGGACAGGCCATGGACCTACTAGGTGCCAGCCAGGTCACTTGTATCCTGAATTTACCTCTTAACTATACAGCTGAAGATGATGTTGAACTGATCTTCCTCTACTTCCCACATGCTGGGATGTGCCAGCATCCCTCATTTTTATGATGCTAGGTACTGATCCCAGGGATTCATCATGCTAGGTAAGCACTCCACCAAGTGATCTACAGCCCTCGTTCTGGTGTGGATCTATTATTGCTTGCAGGTTTTTTGTTATTGGTTTTGTTTTTGTTTTGAGGTGTTTGTAAATATTTTTTCTAGATCTGTACAGAGTGGCACTCTGGAGCGTCTGCAAGAGGTGTGCAAATTTCAGGCCAGCCTCAGCTACAGAGCTGAGGCCTATCTTTAAAAGAAAACAACAAAACAAAACAAAAATGAAAACTGTTATGAAGAATTACTGTCATTTGAATAAGAGTTACTATTATACCACTTTCTTGTCAGTGCTTGAATTATTTACTCTTCTGAATATCTCAATATAGTTTTTGCGTTCCTGAATAACTACTTGATGCTAATTAGATTAATACACTTATATGTAATTGTTTCATAAAGCTCCACTTTATATACAGTATTTGTTTTTAAATGAATTGTCACTAGTAACTTAGTGATGCAAGTCTTTAGTCAATTCATACGTTCAGGTAACTGTCAAACAACCCCCCAGTGTTTGTCCATGGCAATGGCAACTCTATCAGGACGCATCTCTACATCTCACTTCTCATAAGTACATCAGGCTTATACCTAAACTGAGCGTTGCAAGGAAAGGAGACCAACCATGCAGAGATGATGCATCCCTACACAATTGCAGGAGTCTATTTTTCCTTAAGATGCATGGTCCAGGTGAGCAATGAAATGAAATCAGTCCCATTCAGAAGGACACAGACAAACTTTTGGTACACTAACAAAAGTGTAACCTAGAAATCCTAAAAGAATATGAAAACTCATTTTATCTCTTGATAAATACTTCAATAATTATTTCTTGAAGTCAAAACCTTTCTGTGTCCATCAAAAGCTAAATGACTACTGTATTACACAAATGGATGAATCAGACTAGTCAAAATAAGACCATACGTATGGAAATGCAAAAGGGAAATAGATTTCAATAATCATTTCACCACTAAATGAAAATTAGTCTGTCACCAAAATATTATGAGCTATAGTCTGAATTTCAAATGAGGCAACACTTTTTAGCTAACATCGATTTCAGTTGTTTCAGTGGGCTGATGGCCAACATGCATTTGGAAGTCAGTGAGTCTGTGTTTATCCATCTAATGCATCATTTGGCTATTAGCAATCTTATTTGGCTTACAATGAGAGATTTTCTTTCTCTGGATGTCATTTTGGTTCTTAGCCAGATGTTTAAATCAATTAAAAATGTTGTTATGTATTGTCAAAAAACCACCTGTTCCAGACGTCAGCTGTAACATATCTGTTTGCATAGCTATATACATATTTATTTTAGGAGGGTCAAAGAAATTCAGGTCAAAACTTATACATTCCCCTGATAAATAATCAAATCTCTTAAATCTCAACAACATATGATTCTCTTTTAAAAGATTATTTTAGAAAAGCAATTGGAACTTCTAATGAAGTAGATCTTCTCTTTGATACATACATGTGTCAACCAAAAGAAATTTACTTATATATAGAAAAATCACAGAATGAGGAAAGTTGGGAATAATTAATTCTATTCTATCATCTGTTTTAACCTTATTACAATGATGTATTATTTAAATAAAACATGCCAGATATAAGGTTTAAACCATCAATTTCCTAACCACCCCCAACTACATTTAGTAGGATTTTGTAAATTAGATAGTAGTTGTAATTATCCATACAAGCTAATTAAATTGACTTTATTTGAGCATTAAAATTAGCTGGTTAGAAATAAACATGATATTCAAGCCTAATTTTGGATAAGAATATTTACATAAATTCTTTTCTAGCTACAAAGAGGTGAAAGTACACATGCTGATGAGGTCAAGGACCAACTCCTTTCAAATTTCCATTTCCACACATGTCAGCAAACAACTATATGCTAATAATAGCAGAGACTGTCCACTTGACCTCTTTAAAATTAAAAAGATTCTGCTCTGAGAAGTTTAAGAAAACAGCGTATTACAGATTTAAATCCTTGAGTATTTGTCTCAGCCTCACTCAAGTTACCTGTAACAGTATCTTCCTCTGGAGAGTTCAGCTACAGTGAACTGTAATCCAGTCCTGGTCCAGTGTTTTTCCTAAGTACCTAACCTACCCACCTCATCTACACAGAATCCTAGACCTTATTAAGATTAGCCTTCTGCTCTGGACAACTGGGGCCTCACCTGCTCTTCTAAATCATATGGAGCCTTTTCTTTCCAGGAGGGAGCCATGCGTTTAGATCCTTTACTGTACTTCAGTGGGGCCTTCCACCTCCATTTGATAAATGCAAAATACAGTCTAGAATACAGCCATCCTCAACCTCCCATTGTCACAAATGCCGTCCACCTGGATCAGAAACCTCTCAAACTTCAGTCACACTCAAATCCAACCTAACTTTGACACCACCACATATTATATTTTAGACTCTTTGCACACACAAAACACCCAAGCAGTTGTCTTCAGTCTCCACAAATTAATTACTCATTCAGTCAGATCTCAAGGTAAATCCTTTTGTCCTAGAAGGTAGTTTTATTATGCCATGTAGCTTCTTGATAGGGCTGCCAGTGGCAAAGGATGTTTGCATATCTTGCTAGCCATCCATATATAATCACTCACCTCACAAGCTGGTGCCAAGAAAGGAACTGACTACATAAGACGCAAAAAGCCCTTTTCCCCTTCATTAACATGACTAGGCTTTAAAACTGTGTCTCCAGCTCTGTTGCTAGAGAGCAAACAGCTGGTAGAAGGACTATAACAAGGGAAAGATTTAAAGAAAGCTGTGATTTTTACAGCTCTTCTAACAAGTGTGTGATACAGCCAATCTGGAAGCACAGGAAAAGAAAAACTGAAAGTGTATGAAATCTAACTTTGTGTGTAGGAGTTCTCCTCTTCAGCGATATGACCAAGCTTTCTCCCCAGATGCACAGTGGCAATAGTAAAAGTAGGTTAGGTTGGGTTTACTAAGATAGTATATTGACATACTAATTAATTCTCTCAACAACCGCAGAAGGGGTGTATGTGTGCGTGTACGTGTGTGTGTGTGTGTATTTGATAGAAGGAAACATGGTCACAGATACTTTAAGAAAGTTATTAAAGATCACAGCCAACTAAATGACAGGATATATATAGTATTATAAACTATATGTATACTTGAAGTTGCTAAGAGAGCAGATTTTTAAACACCATGATATTTACTTTGTATACAAAGAATTGTTATTTGTTGATTATACCTCAATAAACACAGAAAAAATCAAAGTTTTTAAATTTAAAAAATAACAAAGTAAGAATTATAAACTCAAGTCATCTAAGTTAGGTTGTCTTAATTCAAATAAGTCAAACTTAATCTGGGGTGGTAGTACATTTTTGATACCAGCACTTGGGAAGCAGAGGCATGAATATTACTGTGATTTGAGGCCACTATGGTGTACATAGAAAGTTCCTGTCCAGCCAAGGTTCCATAGTGAGACTCTTATACTTTCTTTTGGGCCACCAACTCACTCCCAAATCATGACATGGAGACTTACTATTAGTTGTGAATGCTCAACCTTAGCTCAGGCTCATTTCTTTCTAGCTCTTATAACTTAGCCTGTTTCTCTTCCTCTACGCTTTGCCTCATGACTTACTTACTTACTTACTTACTTACTTACTTTATTTATTCATTTATTTATTTATTTATTTATTTATTTATTTATTTATTTATTTATGTCTTACTTTCACTGCTTCTCACCTCTGGCTGGCTGGCGGCTGGCTGGCTTCTGGCCCCAGATGTGTCCCTGTCTTTCTCCCTCATTCTCTCCTCCTTCTTCTCTCCCAAACCTAGATTTCTTTTCCTACTTATTCTTTCTGCCTGCCATCCTCCACCTATCTCTCTCCTGCCTAGCTACTGAAGGTTAAGCTTTTTATTAGACCAATCAGGTTCCTTAGGCAGGCAATGTGAAACAAATGCAACACATCTTTACGGAACTAAACAGATACAGCGTAAACAAATGTAATATATCTTTGTATTGTTAACAAAGGCAGCAGAAACAAATGCAACACACCTTTACACAGTTAAAGTAATTTTCTGCAGCATAAACAAAAGTAACACACCTTTACACAGTTAAAGTAATATTCTGCAGCATAAACAAATGTAACACATCTTTACATAGTTAAGTTTTCCACAACAGACTCTGTCTCAAAAAAATAAATAAATAAAACACAAAGATGTCAAAGTTAGGTAAAAATGTAGAAATTAATGCACCAAGTTGTATTTACACTATTTCATATTTACACTATTAGGAATAGTTGATAGCACAAATTCTAGAAACGTCTAGCCTTAAATGAACAAGTTAAAGTAACATTTGCCTGAAGCCTGTTCTCCTGCCTTTTTCTACTACATTAAATATTTGAATACTATAAGTTGCATTCTAGTCATCTTCACAATGAGAGAGATGTTAAGAGTCTACAAACCACTAAATCCTTGATGGAGTTCTTATCATGGTTCAATTCTGGGGAGTCTTAGATTATTCTTGGGAAAGAAATGTTCATTACTAGTTAAGATTTGATTTTTCAGCCTGCTGGTAAATTTGACTGTGACACTTAACATCTTAGGTAAGGGGTAGACCGTTTGGGTAGTTCTTTGGTTTTTTCCCTCCTGACCTTGTTGTTTGCAAATTTTCTCCTTAGATGACAAGGAAGCAAAATCTCAACCTGAGCAAAAGCCATTGCCTAAAACTGGAGCTGTCTCTCTTCCTCCCTCCCCGCTTGGACTTTGTCCTAATCTCTAAAGGACTTTCCAGAAACTATCCCTGAGTCTAGCAAGCTCCAGACTGGTTTTCACTGGGCCCCAGTTCTGAAAGAGAAAGAAGCAAAATACTGTGTGAAGTAATCAGGGAAGGACAATTACACAGGGGAATCCATCTACCCAGTAAACAACAACAACAACAACAAAGCTTCTGCACAGCAACTTGCTCCACATGACTTGACAGAATTGCTCCTTGCAGGTGAAACACTAGAACTAGATTGTGCTGTTGGTAACAAGAGGAAAAGCTGCCATTGTTGTTTCCTTTCCAACTGATGTCAGGCACAGTCTGGTAGGGAGAAAAGGGAGAAGCATAGTGGGTGTCTAGCTGCCTTACAAAATGCCTGCTTTTCCCTCTCATTCTCTGAGCTTAGGCAAATCAGGTGGTCACTCCTGAGTTTAAGGGAAAGAAGTAGGGTCCTTCTCAAGGGATGATGCAACATACTTATAATGCCAAACTGGAGTAAAATTGGCCCCCAAAAGACAGTGAACACTTCGAGCAAACCCCCATCATCCCAGAAGTTGTTTTACCTAACAGCAGGACATTGGTGTCTATGGACCAACACCATCCCCAGAATTTTAGCAGTTGAATGCGAGCCATATTTGCTCTGTCATCATTTCTGGGATCTCAGTACAGCCTGTTTCCGTTCCTTCCTTCAATGTCTCACAAGATGCTCTAGTTTAATTTCTCTTGCTCTGACAAAAAGCAGCATTGGGAAGGAAAGGATTTATTTGGCTTTTAATTCTAAGTTACAGGCCTTGTTTTGGGAAAGTAAAAGCAGTTAGTTGTTTCGTATCTAAAGTCAGAAACAAAAGAAGAATAAGTATATCCTTGCTTGCTCTCAGGCAACTTGCTCTCTCTTACACTGCTCAGGGCTGCCTGCCTAAAGAACAATGCTACCCAAATGGTCTAGGTTTTCCCCTACCAATTAAAACTCAAGACACAGTTTTGTAGTAGGTAGCTGTTCCAGCTTTGACCTTGAGGCACCACCTCAGTGAGTCAGCTGGTAACTGCCACGCCTACCTATGACCTGCCCCTGGGGTGTGGCTAAGGTGGGAGCCCTTAAGACCCAAGATCCATCTGTGCTGGCCCTCTTGGTTCCTCGTGATCCTGGATGCTGGATGGCCGACCAAGTCAGAGTTCTCCAGAGAACCCCGCTGGACTTCACCTCACCTCCGGGATTCCGTGACCAACCCCTTTACTGTCTGTAAGTTACCCCAAAATAAACCTCCTTTTAACTACGTGGAGTTGCCTTGTTAAATTCCCACATTACAGTTTCCCACACTAAAATTAATGACTCAAAGTGTATATAACTTAATGAACTTACATATGGCAAGAATTGGCATTCAAAACCTAAGCGGTAAGTCATCCCATTAAATTTTACACTTATAGTATCAAATATATTTTATGCACTTATCCACCACCCAACACACACACATAAACATTCATGACATAATTAGAACTAGAAAAACAATTACCTTTATATTCTCTTTCATATCTCATGTGATGTTTTGTTTGAAAGGTTTTTTAGTGATGTTTATTAAAAAAAAAAAAAAAAAAGACAGTCCCCCATAGACTTGCTCACAGGCCAACTTGACCTAGACAATTCCTCATAAAGACTCCCTTTAAAGTGATTCTATGTTGTGTCAAATTGACAGTTAAAACTAACCAGCACTCAAGACTACCAAGTAATGATCTCATCTGAGCTTTGGGTCCTAGCCAAGATCATGGGGCTGATGGAACAACTCAGTTCCCTTTTGGCATAGATCCTCAGCTCCCCAGGAACGTTGAGTCTCTTACCATGAGAGGCTCCTCACATAGAAAGCCCACACTGTGCAGTTTGCTTTTAAAAATCCGTCACGAGAACCTCTGAGGCAAACCTGCTGGGAGAGTAGCCTTCTGTAATGTAAAGAAGAATGGGAGTCACATTTCCTCATCTTTGTTGTTGCTCATATGTTAGAAGTAAAGCAATAATTCCAACCACATTTCATGGTCAGGTGGTTTATGGAAGGCCATGAACCATAGGATGCCACCTGAGGATCTGTCTGACATATAAGGTATTTCAGTAAATGAGTTGAGGATTTTGGGGCTTCTAGAGATTAGAGCCACAGTTATCAACCCGTGAGTCAAGACCCCTCTGAGGTTTGAAGGACCCTTTCACATGGTCACATATCAGAGATTTACATTGTGATTCATAACAATAGCAAAATTACAGTTATGAAGTAGCAATGAAAGTAACTTTATGGTTGGGGTCACCACAACATGAGGAACTGTGTTAAAGGGTCTCAGCATTAGGAAGGTTGAGAACTACTAGATTAGAGTATGCTACAAATATAGTCTCCAAAATCATGGCCAGAAATATCCCATTGTTATAATAATTCTATTAAAACACTGGGATTTTGCTATTCATTTTATTTTACTGTCCTTGTATTTATTTTCTCTGAAGCTGCTGTTCCTCACTTGGTGGGAAAACAATTGAAGGATATCCTTGGACAACCTAAGGTGTAGCCCAGTGGTAGAGAACTTACCTACCATGGGTGAGGTCCTGAGATTCGATTTCCAGTCTTACCTTACCCCACCAAAGGGGAAAAAAAAATGGCCACAAGGTTGGCAAAAACATCTTTTCTTCTCTACTTTTGTTTGTCTCCGCTTGCTTGAATAGGACTGGATTTCTTTGAACCAACCCTAAATATATTCACATTGCAAAGCCTCTTCTTGTGGTCTTGTGAACTCTCATTTAGCATTTCCACATTAGTCACAGACAATGTGAGTCGCTGAAATAGCTAATAAATACAACCTATGCAAAGCAGCTCACATTTCTATCAAAGTAAAAGAGAATGCCAGGCTCTGGGTTTCTACAATTAGTGCATATTATGTGTTTGTAAGCCAAGCATCCCGAATGAAAGCGGTTGCCAGAGAACAGACTGAATGAAAATGTTTGCTTACCAAAAAGATACTTTTAAATGTTAATTATGACCAATTTACCAATTTGCTTCTTCATAACACTGAAATAATGCTGCAAGACTCAAACACAAGTTGGCAAAAATAAATCTGGCTGTTTGTAACAGTTTATGGTATACGTATTTCAAGGAATATTTTGACTTAAGGAGTAAAGGAATAAATCAATTTTAAAGGAAAACAAATATTCACCAAGTGAAGACTATCCCACTGAAGTACTAATCAAGGAAGTGTAAGAGGAGATGTCTGTGCTTTCTTTCCTACAATAATGAAAGAATGAAAGAATCCTTGTCGTCCAACATTTTATAATAAAATAATACTATATTTACATACTCACTAAGTATCATTGTCAATATCAATGACAATATAAATCCTACCCCAAAGGCTGTATGTTGTTATTGTCCATAAGGCAGCTTAATAATCTAAATGAAAACACAAAAGGAATCACACTGAGCTTACAAGCAAGTCAGACAACATCCATGTTACCTCATGTTACCAAGCACATACTCAAATACGTCTTTTTAAACTCACACATGTCACAGATCAAAGGGTTTGAAAGTGCTACATGGGACACAATGTAGAGAAACACCCTCCTGGGAGTCAAAATAAAGGACAACATTAGCAAACAATTTGGTAGTGTCCATCACAAAATTAAAATACACAAAACAAGGGGTTGTTAAAAAAAATGAGCACAACGTTCTATTATGCAAAATGACTAAGTTCCGAGACCTACTGTATAGTAGAGCAGCTGTAATAGACAGCAGGGTATTGTGCATTTTAAAATACATTGAGAATCAATCTTACATTGTTGTCTGAGCAAACAACCCACAGAAGAATACAGGGAAATTTGGGGAGATGATAGATCTGCATAATGCTTTGTTATGGTGGTTGATGGACACAGGTGTGTGCATATATCCAAATGCACCCAAATGTGTACATTAACTGTATGTGAGTCTTCATATGTCAATTACACTTCAAAAGAGCTAATTTAATTAAGATATAAATCAACACAGACCTAGTATTTCTGCATATACATGTACATTCACATTACTGTAGGGACATTTTCTAAAATCTTCACAAAATTTCACAGAAACTATAATATTTACTATATTTGTATATTACTGATTATAACATGAAAAAGCCAACATACAGATGTGTGTATCCAATGCTCCCACCTGCATAAACTGGTACTTAGGTGTGTTTGTGGATACTCTCCTCTCTGGAAGAATAAACAAGAGCCTCTTAGACAAGGTTATCTCTAGATAGGAAAGTGAGAATGGTGTTGCATGAATCCTAATTGGTCTTATAATAAAAACCCAGAGCCAGATATTGGAGTAAATGCTGAAAGATCAGAGGAAACAAGCCACAGCCACTTTTTACCTTGCCAACTCCTCAGTCAAAAGGGGAAGATCCTGTCTCCAGGAATCCTCAGACTGAATGCCCCTGAGTCCTCAACCAAAAGGACTGAGCTCCTGTCCTCCCTCCTTATATGCCTTTCTCCACACAGCCATATCACTCGCTGTCTCCACGTTCCTAGTGCTGAGATTAAGAGTATGAGCCATCACCACCTACCTGGCTCTGTTCCTCTTTTAGCCAGGATTAACCTTGTGTAGTCTAGGGTGGCCTTGAACTCACAGAGATTCAAATGGACCTCTGCCTCCTGAGTGCTAGGATTAAAGGTATATGCAACTGTTGCCTGGCCTCTGTGTTTAATCTAGTGGCTGGCTCTGTCCTCTGATTATCAGGCAAATTGATTATCAGGCAAATTTTATTTGTTAGAGTACAAACAAATTATCACCACAGAATAGAGACACACAAGTGACTTTTTCACCATGAAAAACTTAGGTACTGTCTGAAATTTTTACCATTTCATTTTTTATTGAAAAAAGTAGTAAATATAAATAAAATAATAATAAATTTTTGTATTATATAATACAAATAAAATTAATACAAATAAAAAATTAAGCTGATTTTGTCTGAATCTGTCAGATACCCTGAAAGTCATACTCTAATTATAATTATGGAATTGCTTTGGCTTCTCAGCCTGACCACACTTTAAATAATGTCCTTAGGATACAAAGTGAATGGTGGAACAGTTGCTACTCAGAATGTTAATTACTTGCTTTGGCATCCCTAGTGGTAATGATGCTTTGGAGGTTTCTTCCAGTCTACAGTGTCCTCGAGAAAATCAGCTGCTAGGCCCAGGGTTGACCTCCAGGAGAAAACACTGAGATGCTCAAGTTGAGAGCAGACAGAGATGGATACAAGGTCTGAATCACATTGTTGCTGGCAGTGAGAAGTTACTTAACAGGGATGAATTTAAACTATGATGAGAGACACATCCTTCTCCAGAGTCCAGCCTTGTAAATGGAGTTCTCACCCCTCATCAGGGAAACTTCTCTCTGAAACTGACAGAAACCATCAAAGAAAACCACAAACAATCAAAATGTCGAGTTGTGAAACCCAGTCCCAACTGATACATCTGCTACACAGCTCTTTCATTTAAGTCTCAGCATTGCAGAAGAGGGAATGTAAACATTGCAGAGCCAGAGGAAGAGGAAGTTTGTTGTGAGCTTGTGTCTCCTAGTAATGTCAGAAGCTATACCAATAAAGTCTCACCAACGTGGCTGCCTAAACATGACCTGCATAAGGAAGACAGCAACAGACATACTAACATGGAAGGGGGAAAGCTCCTGAGGCCTCAGCCCTGACAAAGAACTACAGGCAACAAAGGACTGTTGAAACTGGGAAAAACAGTCCATTCCAGGAAGAACACACCAACTGGTCACCTAACACCAAATGGTCAGCTTTGAAAAAGAAACATATACACATAACATTATATGGGTGGAGCAGATTCTATTTATATACCTAAGAATATAGAAGTTTATATATAAAATGTATAATATGTATTTTATATAAATATATAGTATAAATAAATTATATATATATCACAATTAAAGAAAAAGAAGCCATGATATTGAAAGACAGTAGGAGTTGGACATGGAAAGGTTTGGAGGGAGGGGAAATTATAGGATTATAGTATATTCTCAAAAGATTAAATAACACATGATTCTAGATGCTGCCCTGCTTCTCTATGCACAACAAGTGCAGCAGCCTCAAATCAGGAATCCCAGCACTCAAATGTCCACAGTGAGCCAAAACCCACCCCAAGTTGCCTCACACACACCCCCTAGTTAGGTTTATTTATCTACTGGAAAATCAGATTGAGACTACCCCCTGGTGGTAGTTACAAAAGATATTTCTTTGTATATCATTGTGGGCCTTGAACAAACAAAAGGTTTATTATGAACACAGTCAAATTTCCCAGGGGTTATAAGTAGTCCATTTTGAATCCTGGCCAAGCATTGATCTCAGAATGGCAGGAAGAATGAGGCTTGCATGGAGAAGACAATAATTGGTAAGAGTTTATATTTTTGATGAAACTCCCTGCAGACAAATCCTTTTTGTCTCACTTCCATTTGAAGACCAAAATACTATTCTCTTCAGTGCTACCTGGCCCAGCATGTCAGCTGCAACTGATTTTGTGGATTGATGTCATTCCTCACACTCAAAGTCACCAAAAGCACAGAGCATTGCTTCATTTTCTAAATCCCATAAGTCTTTAGGAAGAATTTGAACCTCGTGGTCAGAGTGGGTTGACTCATATTCTCACATTCTCACTAGACATGATGGTTTTCTGAATTTGGGGCACCAGCTGTGGAGTCTGAGGTTTCACCTAGAATATAAATTTTAAAGTTCTTGGCAGTAAAGATAGCTTGATGGGCAAGGATGCTTGCTGTGCATGCCTGAAGACCTGAGTATGAATCCCAGCATCCAAGTTAAGAGCTGGGCGTGGCTGTGTATGCTTCAGAGACAGGTGGATCCTGGGAGCCCACTGGCTAGTCAGCTTAGCTGAAATGTTGAGCTTCAGGTTATATAGAGAGACTATGTCTCAAAAGAATAAAACAGAGATCAATAGAGGAAGACACATGAGATCCTCCTCTGACCGCTGCATGGGTGTGTACATCTACATATTTATTGTGTATTCACCACACTTGGACACATTACACACACTTTTTTTTTAACTTCTATGAACTTCTAACTAGTATGTGCTGATAACAAGATGAGTAAGTCAGTTCTTCTGAGAGTTCAACTGTCTGTTCAGTTTTGTGTGTTTGTGGTGAAAAGATGCCTCTAAGGAGCTGACTTCTTGAAGCTACCTTTTATATCCAAGGTCAGAATGAGAAATGTGTTTTATGGTCATCAAGAAGCTCCATAGAGTGAGGAAACAGAAAAGGAGGCATCTGTAGTTATGATAGTAAAGCTTTCTGTCACTGTAACAAAACCAGAGGTGACCAAGTTATAACCGGAAAAAGCTTTATTTTATTTTATTTTATTTTTGGTTTTTCAAGACAGGGTTTCTCTGTGTAGCTTTGCGCCTTTCCTGGGACTCACTTGGTAGCCCAGGCTGACCTCGAACTCACAGAGATCCACCTGGCTCTGCCTCCCGAGTGCTGGGATTAAAGGCATGCACCACCACCGCCTGGCCCCGGAAAAAGCTTTATTCTGGAGGTATGGTAGACCATTGCAGACCAAACCCTGGAGGTGTGCTGGATTTAAGTTCATGACTGCAGCACTGGTGTTTCCGGGATTTGAAGTAAGCTTCTCAGAACCTCCTCCTCATGCCTGTGCTTTCTGCTCTGCTCCTCCCTCATTTTAAAAGCAAAGAATTAAAATTTAATTGTGATTTTTTATTAACAAATAGATTAATTCTTAAACAAAAGGTAGGAATCTTGATTAGTATTCACACACATTCAAACACTGTCATTTAAAACTGACCCAAGATAAAGAAATTCCTCTTTGGATGTATTTAAATGGCTAAAATGTAGCTGGCACCAGCAGCATTGTGAATTTAGGATGCCCTGATTGATTGACAGAAGCTGAAGTCTCTCTAGGAGGTCCTGGGATGGGAGGCCCTGCACTCATCACTGCTCAGCAAGACAGGTACATTCTACTTTCGGATTACACATCACTAAACAAATCACCACCAATCAATCTTAGCATCTGTCCAACCAATCACCAGCTCATGGAGACTGAAAACCACCTTCTCTAATAATTCCTTCCATCTTTTTAGAGAATTAAGCACCACAAGCAGACCCTACCTAGGAGCTGAAATAATAGATGAAATTAATTGATGATTGCAAAGACTCAAGGTCACCAGCCGTTCGAGGTAAAAGTGGAAACTGACAAGTCTTATTAGGATTTATAACCCCTATAACATCTGAGCCCAGCCCTCTCTAACCTCCTTGGCTGATTTCTTCTCTCTTGTTTTGCTATAGCCTCTTGCCTTACTGATGATCTTATACAGCAGGCAAATGTTTTTAAATGACCCAAGATAAAGAAATGGCCCTATGTCAAACATCTCCTTTTGAAAAACCTTTTTCCAATATTATTGTCTCATGGTTACTCTCTTTCTTTAAATCTGACTCAAACATCACTGTAATATCAGTGTCTTATTTAAGATGCCTCCCCAAGCTCAATCATGATTTTAATCTACATTTCACATTGCTGTTTCTTATACAATTTCAATAATATAATATATATTAATTATGTTTATATGTTTCTCTTAGAATATTTACAAAGGCTGGGAATTCAGTATATTTTTGTTTATTTTACTCATGGGACATTATATAGATAAATATTCAGTAAGTTCAGTGCTGCTGATAAAGGGAACAATTAAGGCATCAACATGTTTGGGTAAATCTGTTCTTTTACTGTGCAGCATACAAATAAGCCTAGGTCAAAGAGCCAGAGCATAGGCCAGAGGTAGCACATGTGTGTAGGTCATCAGGACTGAACAAAGTCAGAGAGTTAATACAGCAGAATCTGCTGACATTATCAGTAGAAATTTTCAGAATATCTAGCAGAGACATGGTTCCAACGGGTATTTAAATGTTATTTACCGTAGAATATCTCTAGTCCATCTGCTAATCTAGCCATCCTTGCCATGCATAGACATTACCTCTGATTTAAATCTCCCATTTTCCATTTCTTCTTGACATGATACAATCCCTGAAAGGGCAAAGTCTGAAGGTGAATCCAAGCAACCCAATGACTAGAAATGTGGTTCCCCTCATTCTTACAGGAACAGTCAACACAGGTAGAGTGTGGTGAATGAATACCTGTAATCCCAATACCTGAGCAGAGGAGACAGGTGAAGAGTTCAAGGACAGCCTCAGCTGCAGTACTTGGCTGCCTCAAAATAAACGAGTAAAAAATATTTAAGGGCAACATCTGAATGAATGAGGAGAGCTTCATAGTCACTCTGATCTACTCCCTAAGAATCATCCACATGTCTTTTTCAACGCCTGCAGTCCTATGGCAGTTCCCTCCAAACTAAAACATTCCCTCCAGGATGGAGCATTCATGACAGAGGGGTGGGAAACATAAGCCTCAGAAGGTCAAAGGTCACATGTCTGGGAGAACAGAAACTTGGAAGATTTCTGAGGACTCCCACCAAGCACTATGAAAAGGTGTGAACAACTGCTTGAGGAGGCTTCTCTGACCAGACCAACTGCAAAGGGAGAGATTTTTGAACTATCAGGCTGCCTGGAGGGAACTCCAGGATTCCAGCTTTTGTGAGTCTTCACTCAAGTTGAAGTGGGAATTTTAGCGATACAGCTACTTACGAGTTATTTCTGTTCTTTGTAAATAACCCCTCACTCATGCTCCTGTTAATAGCTGCAATAAAACTTACTGGTTCAGCAAGGTGGACATTGGTATAATTGTTACTTCAGTCTTCCATCATCTCCTATTAAATTTGACATGGAGTGTTCAATAAAAACATCCATTATTTCAAATGCCATGCTGACCTGTTTTTAAATGGCTCATTGAAGCAACCTCGGATGAAGCAACCAAGAGGACAGACAGCACTGTTTTCATAAATATCTCATGTTCTGAACCTATGGATTTTCCTCATGATACAGTTATCAAGTTATAGGTCATTGAAGTAGCATAGCGGTTTTCAATTCATTTTAATTCCCATCATCCCATTAGTTATAAATTAGAAAACAAATTTGCATCTGTTTCTCATCTCAAATTCTCTCATCCTTGAATTATAGAATTTTCTTTTCACATAGTTGACTACTAGGAACATACTAATTTCTTGTGGATAGGCATGACTATTTACGGGTGACATTCTGTCACTAAGGCATAATTTTTCATTTATTCACTATAAACTACTTAAAACTAAAAACAAAATCAACTACAACTTCACTAAAATTTAAAATAACTGAGTACTGTACAGTTGGAGAGACTGATAGTAACGTGATTAAAAAACAATAAACTCTTTAAGCAGTATTTCATAGGAAACATGTTAAAATATTGAGCTGGAGAGATAATTCAGTGGTTAAGAGCACCTACTACTCTTGCAGAAGACCTGGGTTCAGTTCTCAGCATCCAACTGTCAGCTCACAACCACCTGTAACTCTAGTTCCAAGGAATTTAATTCCTTCTTCTGGCTTATGAGGTCTCTCCTACATGCACATGGTACACACAAATTCATGCAGGCACAAACATATATACATAAATTTTAAAAAATAAATCCGTTTTTAGAAAAGAAAACATACCAAAATTTGTTATTTTAATATTGTTAATAAAACTCTAACAACACTTAGACTTGCATAAAATTAGTCCAACAAAGAAGTGACATTAATCACTTGAGTTAGGAAAAACTAATTTGTACATGAATGTTATAAAGAAAAGATTTAAGACTTGTTAGTAAAAACAAACTATTCATAAAATTATCACCAATATCAGCAACCACATAGACTTTCCTTGTTGTCCTTTCTCAACATAGTCTTAGCTATTTTCATGAACTCTCTCTACTGTAGAGCTTAACCATCAAGTAGCATAAAAGCCTCACTGGAGACCTAATGATTGCAGTGAATTTCTGTTTTTACTCAAAACAAAACAAAACAAAACAAAAAACAAAAAACAAAACGAAACAAAAAACCAAACATACTTAACATACTCGATCAGCTAAACCAGAAACATGCTATGCTCTCTTTTAGTGTTTTCTGTATCCTTTAAGATAGGTTTTGATTCTCTTAAAAATATGTACCTTGAATGTTTGTTTCATAGGAAACAAATTTATTTCTACTTTTTTTAAAGTTTTGAGTATCATAATGAAGAAGCTCTTTCTATAAATGTATAAAGATACAAGAAACCAAGTAAATTATACTTGAAGTCTATGGTTTCTGAATCCAGTCACCAATGTGATTCATTAGGTCAGCTGTAGTCCACAAGTTTCTTAAGATCATTTTTTACATTGTATTATAAGATGGTGATTCTCAACAATAATTCAAAGGCTGTCTGATCAAAACTCTTGAAGACTAAAAATGTTTAAATTGAAAAAATCAATTTCCAGACAGAAATTAATACATTTTAAGGTAGAAAATATAATTAGATAACCCCACACAGCATTCAGCAGCACAAAGCCCTTTGCACACTAGTTTGCTCTGAGCTTAGTCAA
>CABHPH010156850.1:33996-48800 GCA_902168325.1 Peromyscus nudipes | reverse complement strand
TCCTCCAGGATGGGAAAACACTGCCATTTAGAGGTCCCACCTTTGATTTCCGGGAGTTTGGAGGCTGGGTTCTGCCTGGTTCTCCTGAGCCACCGGTGGATGGTGTGTCTGGAACAGACAGAGCCTAGGTGAAGATCGGGAGCCACTGGGCCTCCCGAGCTGCATCTCTAAGCCTCAACTTCCCTTCTCACGTGTGCTACTGAGGGAAAGCTTCCAACACTTTCTGATACAAATGTCTGTCACTATCTTATTAAAGGCCCTGAGAAGTCCTGCAAGAGACAAACCCACTTTCCTTTCTCAGCCTCCCAACCCTGTGTCTGTGCAGCCACCTCACAGCTCCTTCTGCAAATCACAGGGCTGTCACCAGCCATGCTCCCTGCAAACGTGACTTCCTGCAAACGTGACCTCAGACCCACCAATGCAGGCCCAGCTAGATCCCCAGGTGTCCTGCCTCTGATCTCATGGCTGTCTGCTGCAGATCCCTCTGGTCTGTGGTTCTGACTTCGAGATGTTCGGGCAACTGTCTCTGGGCCTGGGACGAGTGCTTCCCATCTGGATTCCTGTCAGCCTCAGACCACAAGCAATTACTCCAAGGCAGAGAAGACTGCTTTTAATAATTCTGTCATTATCCTCCATTTTCAGCACCAGCAGACACGAAAACCTCATTTCCCGTTTCTTTAAAGGTATTAAACGGCTTCTGCATCACACTGCAACGTCGCCACCGCCGCCGCCGCCGTCAGTTGGTCCCATTGTTGCAGAGCAGACTTGTGCTCCCAGTGCCCGAAGAGACCTGAGCCCCAGAGGGAGGAGGCCTTTCCCTCAGCGTGTCTTTCTAGGGTCCCTGAGGATTCTAAGCTAGCATGGGGGTGCTGGGCGCTAACGTCCACTTCCATTTCACAAGACACAGCATGCAGCAATGTTGTGTGGCTGATGGTTGGGCCAGATCTGAGGAGAAGCCACAGCTTCCTGCTGGGTCAGCCTGGGGAGGAAGTGAGTTGCCGGAGGGGCGGGGCTGGCAGAGGACTTCACCACAGAGCCGGGTCAGCAGGCCGGGGGAGACTGTAAGGTTAAGTCAGGAAAGCCATGGAGAAGCCAGGACTGTGCAGGGTCCACGTATGGGAGGCCTCTAACAGCAATAACCTCAACAGTGACAGGGAACAGCTTAGTGTGACCAGTCCACTGCAAACACAAACTCCCGAGAGACCCAAGAGTGGCTGAGGCACACCCTAAAGGTATCATTCTCACCTATAAATGAGGAGTCCAGGACAGAGAGAAGCTGGGCAACTTGCTCAAAGCCACACAGCAGGGAAATAGCTCTGGTATAGAGTCAGGAGCAGGACACACAGGTCCCTGCTCTTGGGTGACTGTGGACACAGAAGTTAAAGGTAAGTCTGGGCTGTACCTTGTGACCAGGGTTGTGACCCAGAAGCAACTCCCTCGAAGATGATGGAGTGAGCTTGTCCTATTGGCCACACAACCTGTCAATAAGGGGCAAACTCTGGAGGGTCAAACAGGTGCACACAGCTTTCACGTAACATTAGACATGACTCCCAGGTCCATGCTGGGTCCATGCTCAGGTCTGTCAGCTGCTGAGGCAGCTGCTTGTAGCTGAGTGAAAGACCCCGAGTACAGACAGAGCACAACCCCACTTTCTACACTTGATTCAGGGAGTTACATTGAACAGAGAGTCTCTTGCACCCTGCACAAGCATCAGTTCCCAGCACCCACGTGGTGGCTCACCACCATTTGTGACTCCAGTCCCAGGGGATCTGATGGCCTCTTCTGGCCTCTACAGGAACCAGGTACATACATGGTTCATGGACTTATATGCAGGCAAAGCACCCATACACATAAAAATTAGTTTTTTGTTTTGTTTTGTTTTTAAGAGAGTGAGACTTAGGGTCTCACTAAGTTTCTCAGCTTGACCTTGAATGAACTTGTGATCCTCCTACTGCTCAACCCCCAAGTAGGTGGGCTGCCAGGCCTGCACCACCATAATGTCTGTCTATCTCTCTTTCTTTCTTCCTTCCTTCCTTCCTTCCTTCCTTCCTTCCTTCCTTCCTTCCTTCCTTCCTTTCTTTCTTTCTTTCTTTCTTTCTTTCTTTCTTTCTTTCTCTCTTTCTTTCTTTAATGGAAACTTGTTCACAATGGTTCTTTAGCAAAATATTTCCAAAGAGGTGAACGGACACCAAGCATCCATGGAACACTGTCCAGACTGGCCACTGTCCATCCCAGAAAGAAACCAGGGAAGCCACAGGGGACATACTCCTAAGTCTGCCCACGTCCTGCAGACCAGTATGTGATGGCTGTGGGGTGCTGTGGTATGTGTACAGTGATCTAGCATGCCTGAGCAAGTCTGGGTCTCGCACACCTTTCTCAAGGTTTTGGCTGCAGATGGCACATACTCTTGGGCATAACGTAGGAAAGCATAAAAGACTGAAGGGTAATCCCAGCACTGAGCAGCGGGCACCATAAATGTTTTACCGTACTTCTCTCTACTCGTTTACACTCATACAGACATTTTAGGCTTTGACAAAACTAGAAGCATATAAAAATATATTCTCATATTCCCCTAACGTTTTATTGTTAGTAGTTATAGTTTGGATGCGAAATGCTCCCTACTGGCTTATGTGTTTGAACACTTCGTCCTCAGCTGGTGATGCTGAGGTTTGGGGGTTGGGGGGCTGTGGAGCCTTCAGGACTGTAACCTGACTAAAAGTGGGTCACCAGAGATGGGCTTTGAAGGTTAAATGTGATTCATGCCTGATTCTGAACCCTCTGCTTCCTGATCCCCCAAGACATGAGCAGCAACCTCATGCTCCCCCAACCACAGATGGAACCATGCCAGCCACCATGATGAATTGCACCCTCAAGCTACAAGCCAAATATACTTCTCCCTTAAGTTGCTTCTGTCAAGGCTTTGGTCAGAGAAGAGAAAAGCAGCCAATACTACAGTTGTTCATAATGATAAAATATTTTCATAGTTTTGGTGACAGTATGATATTCCAAATCATGGACTCTGTATAATGAATCCTGTGTGACTGGATTCCAGTTGCTTCAAATGTTTAATATGCACTACTGGGGGGGGGGACGGGTTCTCATTCCATCAATGGTACCCCAGGTGGACAGAGCAGAAGTTTTGTAAAGATACATTATGCCCCAACTAATACCACAGTGTAGGACATTGGCCATGAAGACAGGAGGCCACATGCAGAATAATTCACCCTCCCCACCAAGGAGACTTCAACATTTTAGGCTTTGACAAAACTAGAAGCATAAAAGTATACTCTCATATAAGACACACACACCAGGAGCGCTTGGCTTGGCTGGCCTCTCCCTGCTGTGCCCCAGGCCTTCCCTGAGTGCAGCTCTTCTTCCTGCCCCTCCCCCCAGCTTCCAGAGGCTGCTGAGGCTCAACACTGGCCTGCTCCACGGTGTTACACCCATTCTTGCCTCAGGGACCATCCTTGGGAGCAAGGCCTTGGTTTTCCTCACAGATGTTCTCAGTGAGTGCTTGAACTGAATGACCAGTGAGTGAGTGAGTGGATGAAAGAACATTCTAGCAAGGAAGGAAAAATGGTGGGGCTGGCGTGGGGGGGGGGGGGGGGGGGGGTGTCTTGGCAGCTGAGAACACAAAACTGCTCATCCACAGGACCTGAGTTCCATTACCTGGTAGTTTACAACATCTTGCAAATCCAGCTGCAGCAGATCCAACGCCCTCTTCTGGCCACATCAGGTACTTAAACGCAAGGTGGCACACATACACACCACACCACACACACACACACACACACACACACACACACACACACACACCACAACATAAATTTAAAAAAAATCTTTAAAGGACAGTCAGGGCGACTTAGGATTCCCTGCGCCACTTTCTCCAGCATTTGCCAGTTCAGCCGGGCAACCACTGTCTCAGAGCACAGAGAGCAGGTATGGTCTGTTCTCCTTCACTCGACTCTAGGACGGGAGCTGCACGGTGAGAAGGGCAGCAAGCACCGAGGACGTGGAGCTGCCCCAGCAGCCTGTGCTGCTTTCAGTCCCTAGAGAAAGAAGCAGCATGCTTGCCCTGATATTTCTCTGTAACCTCGTCCTTCATGCACAGAGGATGTGACTGATCCCTGTCACCCCTAGCAGGAGTGAGCTCACAGGTCACATTCCTCTGCCCCCAAAACAGTGGACCACAGTGAGAGTCTCCCTTTCTGCTGACAGCTGCCCTGTCTCTACCTCTGCAGATGCCGAGATAAAGTCCTGGGTCAAGGTGTCATCCTCATGACCTCGGGACCTCTCCAACCCTGCCCGACCCTCCCTGGGATCTCCTTATAATGCTGAGGTGCACACCGCAGCTGAGAGGCCCTGCTGGCAACACCAGCATTTAGCCTCACCATGCCTTGCACTGCCCACAGCTTCCTCCATGTCCAGTGTCCCCCAGGCCCAGCAGGCTCTTTTGCTGAGAAGAGATTGGGATCCAGTTTGCAATTCTGCCTATTCCAGCTGAGCCTGGTGACACAGGCCTGTCATCCCACTACTCAGGAAGCTGAGGCAGGAGGATGGCACCATCAAGAGAACTTAATGGAACCCTGTTTCAAAATAGAAAGTTAAAAAAGGGTCTTCCAGAGGACCCAGTTTTGGTTCCCAGCACCCTCACGGCAGTTTACAACCATCTGTTGCTCCAGTTCCAGAGGATCGGGGCATCCTCTTCTGGGCTCTTTGGGTACGAGGCACACAAATGGTGCATAGACATGCATGCAGGCAAAACACCCATAAATATAAAATAAAAATAAAGGCAAAAATTATTTTTTAAAAGATGGGATTGAAGACCCCTGAGCAGCTCGCTAGCAGAGTGCTCACCCAGCTTGTGCATGGTCCTCGAACCTCTAGTACCACATAAGTCAATAAATGTTTTTATTTCAGGGAAAAGCTGAAGTGATTTGTCAGGTATAAATGAAGCGACCAACAGTCTTTGCATCACACTAAGACAAGCAGGTCCTTGCAGGCAGCATGTGCATGGGACCTGGAGAGGAGGGGTGCAGAGCGATGGAGGCAGGGCAAGGGCTCTGTGCTCTGTAGATCACAGCTGCCATCATCATTGTTGTTAGCCAGCAGCAGGGCTTGTGCAAGCCCAGTGACTATACGTGAACACCCACTTACAAATGCCATCCCAGGAAGAGGAATCACACCTGAGGCCGGGGAGTACTACCCAAGGTCCTGGCCACGGGCCTGGTGACTTATCTCCAGAATGAACGCTGCTGACTGAGCTCAACAAAGCCTGAGTGTGGATCCAAACAGCTACTCTTGGGGTGTTAGGTTCAGAAAAGAGAGAACTTGTTCATCCCAGCCCTGGCGATGTCCACACACACCACAGGCAGAGAGCTGCTCCACAGACATCGGCAGACAAATAGCGTCCTATGCCTGTGGTTGCACAGGGGACTCCTGGTGTCAAATCCCAAAGAATGCCAGCGGGTGAAGGCTGTGCTCAACCGTCTGTGATACTGTGAGGCTGGCCCCAGTCAGTTGGCAGTGCAGCCCTTGGCAAGGTCAGCCACTGGTAGGAACCCGAGACAAGGTCAAGACACACCTCAGCAGAGGCAAAACCCATGGTGGTTTTAAGATGGCGTGTGTGCACATAAAGCAAAGGAGTCAGAAGTGGACTCAGGCTGTGAGGTATTGGGTCCTCCAATCAAAACAGGGAGCAGGTCTTTGCCCATCATCGTGTGTACGGAGCTCTATGCCTGCAAGTCTTGAAGTGAGCCATCGGTTGTTGTTTTAAATGACCCGGAGTCGAGTCTCAGTGTTCTGAGGACACCGTTGAAGCTGGGGCTGGAAGAATGAAGACAAAATGGGGAGCTGGGAAGGTACAGCGAGAGGTGGGTACTGGGGGAAAGAGAAGGAAGCGTGAGGTGAGAAGGAAAGAGGAGAGAGGGAGTGTAGCGGCATTTGCTCCACCCATGACCTTGGGCTTTACACCCCGAAGGAGGTGGTGCTTCTTGCCATCATATGTGACCTCTTAAAAGGAAAAAGAGAGGGGTCACATGCTTCCTTCCTCCTTCTTCCTGGTGTGAGCAGATAGCCAGGTGCATGTATATGCTCCTGGACACAACAGAGGACAACTTCAGCTGTTTACTCGGTTCTGTATTCATGAGTGAATTTCCTCAGTTTATATCTTAGTAAATCCCTATTACCTATTAAATCACATGGATTGATCTAAACAAGGGAGAGAAGGAAAGAGGAAAATAATGGGTTAGTGATGTGGAATATTCCTTCACACTGTGTGAAGATGTGTCACTGTGATTGGTTTGATAAAGAGCTGAATGGTCATCAGCTAGGCAGGAAGATGTTAGGCAGGACTTCCAGGGACAGAGAGCTCTGGGAAGAAAAAAGACTGAGTCACCAGCCCGAATGTAGAGAGAGAAAGACATGCAGGAGGAGAGGTAAAAGCCATGAGTCACGTGGTAACATGTAGATGAATCGAAATGAGTTAATTTAAGTTATAAGAGCTAGGGGACAAGCCAAGCTATAGGCCGAGCTTTCATAATTAATAATAAGTCTCCCTGTCATTATTGGCGAGCCAATGGTTCCAATGAAAAAGTCTGCCTACAGGTTAGGCTCTGTCTTATTAATGACAAAAACCTAAACTAAATTTAAAAGAATTAAAGGAATATCAGTGTGTGAAATGGAGAATTCAAAACAAAACAAAAGAGAGGACCTGAATCAAAGCTGTAGGCAAGTGTCTACATCAACATCTGCCTCCTCCATCTCCCTGGCCCAATGTCCTGGCAG
This sequence comes from Peromyscus nudipes, assembly GCA_902168325.1. NCBI lineage: Eukaryota > Metazoa > Chordata > Mammalia > Rodentia > Cricetidae > Peromyscus > Peromyscus nudipes. Next base: position 42,014 of record CABHPH010156850.1, on the reverse strand, counting down.
CTCAGGGGGATGTTCCCACACAGGAGACAAGGCTAGCTCACAGTTCCAGAATTCTCCCACAGCCAGTGATTAGAAACAGGAAGGAATGGTACTCTTACTGAAGTCACATGCTCACTGGATCAATCACCGGATTGTGAAGCAATAGGACATCTGATTGACTAGTTTGGATCATGTGACTAACAGTCAACTGGAGACCCCAAAAAAGGAGTAGTTTCCCCTGCACAGATATATCACCAGTGTTAGGCAAGTAGAAAAGACAGAATAGGAAGAGGAGAAAACAAATATGTATGTGATATTTATTAGAGAATAATTTGTATATTATGTTAGTTTTGTTTCTCTAGAGAACCCTGACTAGTACAGTGTGTAACACTTAAAGAGTTGTTAGGATGAACTTAAGGTATTGGAGAGATGGCTCAGTGGTTAAGAGCACTGGCTGCTTTTGCAAGGGACTCAAGTTCAGTTCTCAACACCCATGTTGGGCAGCTTGCAACAGTCTGTAACTCCAGATCCAGGAGGTATGACTCCCTCTTCTGGCCTGTGTTGGCACTGCACTCATACACACACAGACACACATGGATACATATAAATAAATCCTGTAATCCACCAGCAAGGTCTCTCCTTACAGTGACAGTGATACAGCCTCTCCCAGCCACCCTGACCCACAGGGTCAGGGCTCTTTGGAAGCAAGTACTAGATCAGACTGTCCTCACTGAAGCAAGCATCCCCTTAGCTGTTCTATGGCTGACTCCCTGGTCAGACTTCACCTGTAGTACTCCCTTGCAGTCCTCCAGCCCTGAACCAGCCTGTCCTTCAGAATCCAGGCAAAGTAGCCCAGCCACACAGACCTCTCTGGAATACCTTTCCCCTCCAGTATGTTACTGGGACACTAAGTGGGGAGGATGGGTGGCTGTGCTCTCCGGTGTCCACAGACCCGTGCTCCCACCTCTCTTGGTGCCTGGTGTGATGTCTCCCTCTGTCCAGGCTGCTGTCCATGCACTGTTCCATCTTCACCTCATGTGAATGTGGCTCTGTCCTCAGCCCATCACCTGGTGAGGTCCCCACGGGCTTGGTGGGCACACAGGGTCATGATGGGATGGGAAGGGTACTGTGGGGACCCACAGCTTAGGGAAGAAGCAACCGCACCACAAGGCAGACCTGCAGCTTCAGCCCCAGCCACAGAGCCCACCTCACAGGGCCTGCTCCCTTACACCTGCCTCCTCTGCTGGTGTCCCGTGCTCTGCTCAGACACGTCCTTGGACCGGCTCAAACCACAGCCGTGGACATCTCCAACCCAAGGAATGAAACAGAAGACCCCACCCCCACCCATCTGTGGTGGTAGGACAAGGTCACTTCCTTTCCCAGATGTGCCTGCTTCTTGTCAGGCAGCACCCTATACACATCTAGGGGGTTTTCTCACCAGCGTGTTTACTGGGCAGATGAAAAAGCCCTCCTTCACTTCCTAACACACTGGCACATGGTGCAGTCTGGCTTATCATCTAGGAACTGTTTCCGTGATAACACTGTTGGTCAGATCTCTGCCCTGGGCTGTCTCCTGCAGTGTAGAGACTCCATGGGCTAGGCTGGCCTGTCTTCTGGGAAGCTGCCTGCGAAGCTGCTAATCCAACTGGGTCCTTGACACAAATGTGTCACCTCCTTCTTGGCAGACACCCAAGAATTGTGGAACACATTCCCGCTGCTGTGTTGGGCCTCATGGGGGTGGTGGAGCCTCTTCAGAATCCAAGCTCTTAAATAGAAAGCCTCGGTTTTCACGGCAAGTTCAAGGCTCCTCCCAAGTTCGTTTCTTTTCTCTTGCCTATCTATGTTTGACTCAAATAGCTGTCCCTGCATGTAGACAGAGCTCATATCCATGCCCTCCACCTGACTGCACAGGAAGCCTAGTGGCCACAGCGGTAGTGTCACCTTCCTCTTAACACAGCAACTTACAACCTTCCACTTCAAAAGGAAAAGCTCAAAGATAGTCACTCTGGGATTGGGCAAACCAGTCTGCCTGCTCTGGAGGTTGGGGTGCGCTGCTTTCCCTACAGTGTAGAGCAGGCATCTACCACACAAAACAATTTCTGGGAGCCCCAGGCCTTGGCTTCTGCAGGATGAGGTCACATGGACATCGGTCTCCATCAGACTTCTGCTACAGAATGGAATGTGCAGTTTATTACGGCACCGTCACAGGTCCGGTTAGGAAGCCCATTTCCCAGCTGCCATTCCTAACAATGCTGCCAACAGCCCTTCCACAACCCCTCAGCCAGAACTTTGTGGCCCACAGCAAATTCTAGCTTCCCTTCGGTTCTGAGCACTCAGTGCCTTGATTGCTCATCTTCTCTGTCAGCCTCTGGGTCTGGTGGAGGCTCTCCCAGTCTCTGAAGTCTGGCCTCACCTGCTTGACGCTGCTGCCCTCAGCCCAGACAGAGACTGGAAAACCATCAGCCCAGAGCATCTTCTAAGCCCCTTCTGTGACTGAACCAAAGCCTCCCCATCTTCAGACCGTGTCAAAGTCCCACATGGAGGAGATTGTGGGCACACTGATGGCTGGCCTACTCCTAGGCCCAGTGGAGAGGGTTCCAGGCAACTCTGATCTTCCTTCCACTGGAGCTCAGTACCCTCTGGGGAAGATTCTGCTTCTTAGCAGATACAACAAGCCAAATTGGTTTGTCCCCGAAGCAGCAATGGGAAAGTTTGTTGATTTGAGCTGTACTTCCATTGGGCACCATGAGGGGGCACATGAGGTTCTCTGGCATCAGAAGACCAAGGCGAGATACCCAGTGGTACTGGCAGGCTGGGAGTCTGGCCTTCCATCCCTGACGGCACTGGGAAAGAGATACAGCCATGAAACTCACAACTGCCCGGGTCTCTGGCACAGCAGGTATGAACTGTCCTGGAATGGGGTGAGATGCCCTTGAAGCATCAGAATAGTACCTGTACTTTAAAGCTAAATCAACGACACCCATCTGAAGACAGTTTGCAATAAAATCATTTTTATAGCCATTGAGAGTTTGCCCTGGTCCTACCCCCCCACACACACACCCAACGATTAATTTGAAGTCCTTCCATCTGGAATTATTAGTTAAGGGAACTGTACCAAAGGAGAGATGGATAGCGCAAGCAGGCGTGCTATCAGTGTTTAAAATGCCGTGGTAGCCTTACGACACTCGGCAAAGTTCCTTAATCGAGGTTGATTCAAGGTTACCGACCCTGAATTATTAGTTAGCAACGTCTCTGCTCAGCAATGATTTCACTGAGTAAACGGAATGTGAACACAGCTCCCGAATCTCTATCTCGTCTGAAGCTAAAGTGTGTATTATTTTGACTTGCTGTCCTACAGCGGAAACAAAATGAAAAACGGGTTACTGTTTAGCCTTGATCTCAGACCTCTGTGCAGCTGAGGGTCTGAGGCTGAGTGATGGCTCAGCCAGTAAAATGTTTGCACTGGATGACCCGTGTTCAATCACTGGCACCCACATAGAAATCCAGACATGGTGGTATATGCCTGTGATCCCAGCACAGGGGGGAAGAGTCAGAAGGACCCCTGGGGCTCATTTGCTAGCCTAGCCTTGTTGGTGACCCCCAGAGCCTAGTGAGAGATCATCTCACAAAGTTAGATGGACTGTTCCTTGAGGAATGACACCCAATGCTGGCCTGCAAAATCCGCATGCATCCACACATAAATATACTCACATGCCTACACATACATATGCACACGCAAAAGAAGACAGGAGCCCAAGACACAGTGTGGTCCCCAAATACTCTTGCTCCCAGTTCACCTGTGCTGAAGAGCTCCCTCAAACCAGGCATGTTATAATCTCAGAGATGCCTCTGTGATGATCACCTTCAAGAGAGAAGGGTGCCTTTCAATGGCTATCACCCTGTCACCTGTCACCAGGGCACTGTCTCAAAACACTGGCAAGGTCAATACTTCTTACTACCCAGAGACCTAGCTCTGCCACTTCTCAGCTCACTCACTTGAGAGCAAATGGCATTGACTTGTGTCTTAGTTTCTTCCTACTGCTGTGATAAGACACCATAACCAAGGCATCTTACAGAAGAAAATGTTTATTTGGGGCTTTAAGTTTCAGAGTGAGTTCATGACCATCATGGTGGGGAGCATGGCATCAGGCAGACAGGCATAATTCTGGAACAGTAGCTGAGAACTCACATCTTAATCAACAAGCATGAGGCAGAGAGAGAGAGAGAGAGAGAGAGAGAGAGAGAGAGAGAGAGAGAGAGAGAAATAGAGAGAGAGAGAGAACAACTCCAGTCCTTTGAAACCTCAAAGCCCATCCCCAGTGACACACCTCCTCCAACAAGGCCACACCTCCTAATCCTTCTCAAACAGTTTCACCCACTGGGGACAAAGCATCCAAACAAATGAGCCCATGGGGGCCATTCTCATTCAAACCACGACAGCTCCAAAGGGGAGAAATGGAACCACTTTATCACTTGTCCCATGAGACCTGGTTCAACCTCAAGACCACTGGAGGACAAGGTCAGGGGAAACCACAGCCTGTGACCTGGTCCTGGGCTGCTTCTGCACTGTTCACCCATCTGCCTGAAGGCTCCCCTGCTAGATAGTCAGGCTCCTAAGACACACTGTCCTATGGCAGGGCTCTTCTGTAGCACAAAGTAACACAGTGTCAGGTCAACTTCAACATCAGGAAGGCATGCTGGCATGCATGTAAAAGCTGACATGGTGCTGTATGTTCATAATCCCATTACTTGGGAGGTAGAGACAGGAGGGTCTGTGGGACTCTCTGGCCAGCAAACACACACACAGGTGCACACATAGGCATGCATGCACACACACAACACTTCACTTCGCCAATGGCTCCCCCCATCAAGCCATGGCATCTCTCCAGCACCAGATTCTGGCCAGGGATCAATGTGCTCTGAAATCCCATTTTGAAGAAAGACAGATAGATGCTTTGTGCCTCTAAAAGTCAGGGCAGCAGGCAGGTGATCAGAGCTTTAAGGAGATTCATCACTGGCACTCTTGGGGTTCCCAAAATGCAGCCTGTGATATAATAGTCATCCAAAAGAGCACGCCCCCAGTGGGGGATGCAGAAGAAGAAGAAGTAGGTTAGCTGCAAGCAGCTCAGGTGGGCACATCAGGGACCCTAGGCAGCTCCACCCCAGCCCAGCCTGGAGGGACAGCTCACCCTCGGGAGCCTCTGCAGTCACTTAGCTCACTATCTCTCCGAGCAGAACAGGCAGGGGTGGCCTGTGCAGGTGAGCCCACCACGGGGCAGTGTGCGGAGCAGCTCTGTGTACAGTGCCCAGAGCTTGCTAAGTGCTCGGTAAAGCAGCCGTGATCATGATGGCACTAAAGAGAAGCTGTGTGCTCCAGCAACTTCCTGGCTTTGCAAAGGGATGGGCTGGCTTCCGCATATGAATTAATTCTAGGACCATCCAGGCTAGTGTACACCCTGATTCTGAATCCTGAGCTCAGAACTTCCTCCTTCAGACCTCCAGCATCACCCCTCCTCCTGCTCCTCCCGTACCAGGTAACTTCCCTTCTGTCTGCACCCACCCATCATAAGCAGAGATACAGAGAGCAAGGGCATGCCCAGATTCCAATGAGATGGCTCTGCAGTTCAGGTGTTCATTAAAGCCTGGCATTAAAACGCTGCCATGCGTTTGTGGTGTTCCACTGTGAGCTTGTCTGACACACCTGCTGATGAGACAGTAGAGCAGAGAGGGGCCTGGGCTCCACAGCTCCTGTCTGGTGGCTCAGGTCAAGTCTCATCTGAGCCCAAGTGCTGGAGAGATCCTGGCAGAGACAGCCCTGCAGACACAGCCCTGCTGCCACCAGCTCTGTGGACACTGCTCTGGATGGCAGCTTCTTGTGATCTCCAGGCCCAGCTCAGGTATTTTTAGCCACTGCTGTGAGGTTCGGCACAGATGTCAGTCAAGGGCCAGGACATTCCTGCACTCTGCTCCCTGATCTGGGCCTTGCCTGTTCCCACGGCTAATTTAAAACTTTCCTGGCCACTGCTGTGACCCTTTGCCTCATGACCTTTCCCCCAGAGCACAGGGCTCCTCCCAAGTAGTCCTGGGACAGAACCTGGCCTTTTAGCTGCTGATACTTCCAGCACTGATCTGTAGCAGGGTGGGCACAGGCTGCCTCCACTCAGAGAATGCTGGCTTTATACACCTGCAGAGCAGGGCACACATGGCCTGGAAGACGACAGTGTCCAGGCTGGAGTGGAGCCTCTCTAGCCTGGGTTCCCAGGCTGCTCCTGTCCTGGGCTCTTCGGTGCTTGCTGGTTTACATTGCCTCTACCTCCACAGAGTCCTTCTGTAATCTATGTGTATACAGGTTACACCTTAAGGAATTCTGTTGTGGAGTGCTCTCCACCCTCAGAGCATGGCAAAGCCAGTGAGGTCTTGAAATCAGAAAAGCCATGATTACTCAAACAAGACCCTCAGGACACTGAGCCCTCTAATAGACCCTGCTGCAGGAGAAGCCCCTCTCCAAGGAGGGTAAGCAACTGCAAGGATGTCTGACAAAGTCTTAAGGAACCATACTATTAACTATTTACCTAAAAATAGTCTATAATGCACATAGTTGTGTGTATAAATGTACACACACAGCGTGAATGAACTGTTCTCATCTTGGATGGCAATGCTCCCACAGAAAGTGAACGCCACCTAATGGAAATGCCTGCTGCTGAGGGGAAGGGGTTCTTCTCCAGTGGTACAGCCACCTGCAGTTGTCCACACTGCCGTAAGTAGCCCTTCACTCGTGTTCTCGTAAGTTACCCCAATAAATCACCCATTCACCAAACTGTGCTATGATTGAATGGGTTCTTTGGTCTGTTGTTTCTGCCCTGTCCAGGCTGAGCAGAACTTTGTTCATATTTCCTTAGGGAAAGTTATCAGATGTGTAGTCACGAATACCACATTCTAGTAACATTTAACTGTTACCCATTTGGGCTAAATTTAAAATATAGGGGCTGAGGAAACGGCTCAGTGTAGTCAGAAGTTTTTCTGTGTTCTACCTGGCTCTCGATCAGGACAAGTCTCTTCTGCTCACAGCCCACAGCTGCTTAGAAGCTTATATTGCTTACAAACTCTATGGTCTATGGCTCAAGCTTCTCGCTAGCTACCTCTTACAACTTAACCCCTTTCTCTTTATCCATAAGTTGCCACGTGACTTCATGGCTTACCAGTACTTTCACATCTTGCTTCTCCTGGCAGTGGCTTGCAGCGTCTTTTCTGCCTCCCTTTTCTCTTCCTCTCTCTCTAGTTAGAATGTACCGCCTAACCTTATTCTGCCTCACCATTGGCCAAGCATCTTTATTTATCAACTAGTCAGAGAAACACATACTCACAGCATACAGAAGACATCCCGCAGCAGCTCAGTGTGCAAAGTGTTTGAGTGCCGAGTTTGGCTCCCAGCACGTGTGTAAAAGTCAGGTGCAGCGTGGCATATCTGTGACACCAGAACTGTCCCAGGTGGCAGGGGTGGGTGGGCAACAGTGGAGACAGGCAAATCCCTGGGGCTCACGGGCCACCTGGTCTAGATGAAACCACAAAACTCAGGTTCGGTGTGAAAGCCTGCCTCAAAAACGTATGATAAAGGGTGGCTGAGGAGGACACTTAAGACTAACCTTTGACCTCACACATGCGTGCACTCACCTGCACACACCCATACGAACACATGGTGTTCATATACCACACACATATGCAAAATAAGATTTATTTATTTTTGGTGAGTTTGGGTGTGTTTACCTGGATGGATGGATGGATGGATGGATGGATGGATGGATGGATGGATGGATAGATGGATGGATGAATGTGCACCGTGTGTGCCACTGATGAATGACTGTCAGATTCCCCCTGGAACAGGAGTTATAGATGGTTGTAAACTTCCATGTATGCTGAGAATTGAACCTGGGTCTTCTGGAAGAGCAGCCATCTCTTCTCATCTGCAGAGTGTATGAGTGGGGATAAAGACGGAGGAGAGAAGAGAGAGGAGAGGGAGAGGAAGGAGAGAGAGAGAGAGA
>CABHPH010156850.1:0-25169 GCA_902168325.1 Peromyscus nudipes | reverse complement strand
GATGGGTGGATGGGTGGAGGGAGGGAGGGACAGATGGAGGGATGGATAGATGGATGGATGAATAGAGAGATGGATGGATGGATGGTGGGTGGAAGGAGGGAGGGACAGATGAATGGGTGGGTGGAGGGAGGGAGGGACAGATGGATGGGTGGGTGGAGGGAGGGAGGGACAGATGAATGGGTGGGTAGAGGGAGGGAGGGACAGATGGATGGGTGGATGGTGGAGGGAGGGATGAATGAATGGATGGAAAGCAAAGAGAAAGGGGTAGGAAAGAGATGGAGGAGTGGAAGGGTGCAAGAAGAGCTTCAACCTACTTCCTGGTGTCCAGGACGGCACTGTCTGAACTGGGTCGCTCCAGTCAGTTACGGTGGGGATGGATCTGGTGGGACTTCCTAACCCGCCACTATCTGAAGGGACTCCTGACACCTTGTGTGGAGGATGAAAGTACTTGGAACACGAGACCCAGAGCACATCATGGGAGGTGTGAGGTGGGGCCTGGAAAGGGGAACTCATGCACGTGTTCTCCTAACAGCAATCATCTCTCTCAGCTGGCAGCCACCTGCTCTCTAGTTCCCTGTCTCACGGGAGCCCTGGTTCCTCCATAGAGCAGAAACCCAGCCTCCACTGTGTACAGAATTGGGTGCCCACAGACAGGAGTGGATCTCACACACCAACTGGGCCTGTTATCTGGGGGCTATGACCACCACCCTGTTGCCATCCACTCCATGCCCGTGTGGTAGAGAGAAAAGGAAGCTCTTGTAGCTGAGAAGTGAATGTCCAAACCTAGCCCAGATGTTAGGAGTCCAGTCACGTGCTTTGGGCAAAGCTAAATAGATAATTCATGACAAACCTGGTGTGGGCAGAGCAAAACTGAATCAGCAGCAGGGGCTGCGCCTCAAGAATTCAACTTCAAACCCCCAAGGCTGGCGGCCAAGCAGCAGGGTTCTGCACCCTGATTCAGCAATTCCAGAGTCCCCTAAGATCAATAATTCATCACAAACCACCAACTAAGTCTGAAGGCTCGTGAGGGAAAGAACTGCTCTTCTCATCTGGGCTTTTGATTTTTTTCCTTTTCTTTTCTTCTCACACCATGGAACTCAGGGCTTGAGTTGTACTGCACAAAGCGGCTTGTCTGGCTGGCACAAGGAGGAGGGAGCTTCTCTACTAGAACGCAGCCTTCTCCTGCTAGATACATGGGGACCTGTGGCCCTGTCCATGCTGTCTACTTGGCTCCAGCTAGGTGTGTGCACACATGAAAATGGGCATCAGATGTCATGGTCACCGGGAGATGTATGTGGTAGGTGCACAACCTCATTTGTGTACAGCATCTCTGGTAATGTGATAGAACTGGCCAACTATCCCTCATGGTTAGGAAACGGGCTTTACTGATACTCCTCAATCACCAGGTGGGCGGTTTGGACCCTGTAGCTTATATTCTAGCCCCAGATCGATTCCTCATGTCTCTGCCACAAGGAGGAGGCAGTGATCTATGCCCAGACATGGCTCTGCCTTCAAAGGTCAATAATGTGAGGGAGGTGTGGCCTGTGGCAAGCCTCAGCTCTACCATGTGGATGAGTCAGTGGCCTGTGTCCAGCCCCAGCTCTGCCTTCATAGCTCTGACACATGGAGTCGCTTCCCTGAGCCTTGGTTTTCAGGCCCACCTTTCTCCTGGAGCTTTTGTGAAAGATCATTCATTCTTCACTGATTATTCTCCTTGATCTTGACGTGTACCAAAGTGAAGTTGAGGGGTGTGGCTATTGGACTGTGATTGGATCCCGAAGACTCTGCCTTCACCAGTGGGAAGTGAGGTAATGACGGAAGGCGGGGTCTGGTTGGAGGAAGTGGGTCCCTGGTGGGGGTGTGTCATTGCAGGCTCTCTGGTGCCCTGGCCTCTCCCTGTGATTCTGCACTGCTTCGTGGCAGCCTGGATTCGGCACCTTTGCTGTGCCATGTGTCCCACTGCCATGATGTTCAACCACAGGCTCACAGCCATGGGGACGGCCAACACGGCCGAAGCCTCTGAAAAGGAGACAAACTAAGCCTCTCCCCCTCTGGTTTGTGTTTTCTGTCAAGTGTTTTGCCAGAGATGGAAATCTGGCCCTCTGTGAGGATGTAAGGTTCCATAAGAGAAGTTCTAGTCTGGCAAGAGAGAGGGAGGGAGGGGCAAAGAGAGGGAGAGAGGGAGGGAGCGAGCGAGAGAGAGAGAAATCATGGCTCCTCAAGGATATTCCTCTCAGTGATCAGAGCCCGAGAAAGGGTCTTGCAGCTCAGATTTGGACACAAAGTGTCCCCATTAAGGCAGGTGGATCTGCCTTGTGGTGTATTCTAGCAGCCACCAGGCATCGGCCACACTGCAGAACTCACAGGCAGGAGTCTATGCAGCTACAGAGATGTAGTATCTATCTGGGAATAGTGGTGAACTGCAGAGGAGCCAAGCTGGCAGACCCTGGCAGAGGCTCTACATCTAGACACAGTCCAGGCTCACTTCCTCAGGTCATAGTGCCCTGCCTCTGGTCCACTCTGGAACCAGAGATGGGGATGCCAGGGGCTTCATGAGGGTTCACAAGACAAGATCCTATAAACTAAGCTCGGAGGCTCTTAGGAGGCACCCCAGGCCCACAGCACCATGGGGGTTCACAAGACAGGGTCCCAGAACCTCAGCTTAGAGGCTCTGATGATGTTTGCAATAAACTCCTGTGGTTTAAGCCACCAGATTATAACACTGTGTTAAGGCGCCTTTGTTGACCCTTACAGTGGTTTAGGACGGAGCATTCCCAGTCAACCTTGGGGCAAGGTAGGAAAGAGGAGAGGATGACAGCCAGTGTGAGGATACAAAGAGCACCTACCTGACTCCACGTCTCCACCACCCTTCCTTCCAGCAGTCTCTGGGGGCATCTGGGCACCAAGCGATCCAGATAGACCTGCAAAATGAACCGGAAGCCTCTAGCCTGAGGAGCACTTACCACATAGCTCCCTGAGACAGTATGCCCCTTCCTCAGCACAGGTTCAACACTGAGGTAGAATCAGGCCAAAGACAAGGGGCTCACACTTCCCTCTGTGTGCTGGGAGAAGGGAGGTCCTGCAAGTGGCATCGCTGGATCTTTCACACCTGGGTAGAAACACGTTCGCAGGAAAAGTGGCTGGAGTCCATCCATTAGCAGCATTAAGGTCTCTTCCACAAACCCCATTTCTTGGGGACCTTTGTGTGCTTCCCCAATCCCTGCTTATAATTTTTCCCCCTTAGCTTTGCTCATGGCCAGTCCAGGTCATTCCCTGAGGTGGGCACATGGGTGTTCACTGTGGTAATGCATCTCTCTGACCTGTAAGGGCTGTCCAAAGAGGAAGTGTACAGAGGGAGGGAACAGATTGAACATGTGCCTGTGGTTCTCCAGCTCAACCACATGCCAGGTCCTGTATGGAGGCCGGCCAGGTGCCAGGGACCTGGCTGTCAAGCAACTTTACTCTCAGTTCATATCATGCATGTGCTAGGCTAGTACCTGAGACAGAAACATGAAGAGTCATGGATGACAGAAGGGACATGAGGATCCTTCGCCTAGCTGGAGCCAGGAAGACCTCTGAGGACACAGAGAAACGTGAGCGGGGAATGGACCACAGGGCAGGTATTTCTAGGTGGGAGAGCAGTAAAGGCCCCAAGTCAGGAGGGAGGTTGATGGGTCCTCAAGTAGGTGGGAAGGAGATCCCCGCAAGTGGCACTGGCGAGGGGAAGAACAAGGGCAGAGGCCAGGAGATGGAGGACGTCACAGGGCAATGACGAGCTGCTGGTGACTGTAAATGGAAGTGGCATGCTGGCCCAGGCCTGTAAAGGACTTGTGGCACATTATGGCTAAGCTGCCTTATCTTGAGCTTAGAGATACCCAACCCAAATGACATACATAAAGACGATAATGTCTAGGCCAATTTTACATCTCCTTGATGACACATATGTGCATTTGTATGCACATACAGATGTATACAGAAAACCTGGACATACCTGTCTCAGTACATACATACTTATACATGAGCACACATAGTGACTAGTAGTGTGCTCGCCACACCAAGGTAGATTGACCTAAACGTGTTCAACAGCAGAGACAAAGCATGGACCGCCACCCACAGTCCTGAGCACACTGCCTGCCTGCTCCCAGGGTTGGGAGTACTTGATTAGGTATGGCACCATTGGTTACTGCCCCCAGTTTAGCTCCATGTGCTTCTCTGAGGAGACTCCTTCAGACTCAAGCTCTGGGGCTGGAGGGAAGAGGTGCAGAGTTATAAGCCCTTGCAAAGCAAGCAAGCAGTGAGAGTTCAAATCTCCAGAACCCGTGTGAATCCTGTGTGGGCATGGTAGTCTGTCTATACTTCCTGCCCCAGAGGGCAGACAGGGCATCCCCAGAGCAAGCTGACTAGTGAGAATAGCCACACCAGTGAGCTCTGGGTTGACTGAGAGACTCAGCCTTAAAAGAGTAAGGCAGAAAAGGGATGATTCTGGACATCAAGAGATGTCCACAGGCGGAGTTGGGGATTTAGCTCAGTGGTAGAGTGCTTGCCTAGCAAGTGGAAGGCCCTGGGTTTGGTCCTCAGCTCCGGGGGGCGGGGGGAGAGGGAGAGAGAGAGAGAGAGAGAGAGAGAGAGAGAGAGAGAGAGATGTGCACAGGCATGTGCACACCAGAGCACGTGCATGCACACATGCACACATGCACACACACACACACATACACACACACACACACACACACACACACACACACACACACACTCCAAGGAGGGGAGGACACAGACTTGGTACAACATAGCACCTCGGGTTATCACATGTCTTTTCTAATCCTGGTCAGAACACATTCTTCCTAAAGAAGACTCATGTTGGTTTTGCCTTGAGTCACTTAACACCACACTGCAGGAGACTCCTCGGCAGCCAGGACAGCACCATCTCCTGACTCGGCACCTCTCTGGTCTGAGCCACTGGCCTTGGGCCATGTCCCTAGGTCTTGTGACTGCTCAACAGTACTTCAGCAAAAGAAATTCAATCTCCTTTTAGGTGTTTACAGATTATTTCAGCTGTGTTTTCTAACGTTACCTTTGCAATATAACAGAAGGTGGCCCTCATCGTTTTGAACCCCTTCTGGGAAGCCATGCCAATTGGCTTTTGTGAAACTTAAATTAAGCTTTTTGTCCCATGTCTAATGAATCAAAGAGAATTTTCCCAGGATGACCAAGGCTGATTAAATACTCATGATATTTGGGATGATTCCAGGAACATATCAAACATTTCTTGATGCTTCAAAAGGCAATTTCCAATGAGAGAAGAATTAGATATTAGGAAGTGGATTTCTGCAACTTTGCTGCAGCACCCACGTTTCTGTGGTATCTGGTTTCATCAGAATCATTATTTGAATCCATCACTCTGGTTAATAAGTGTGAGTTATGTTAATATCTCATCACAAAAGGCTTTAAAGCAGCCACTCATCTGTCTTATTTAGAATGGACGCTTGGTAGGATTTTAGTGGAAAAGATGATCTCTCCCATCCACCCCATCTCCAGCAGCTCAGCATCTCAAGACGCCTGTCAGGGTAAAGGCAAACATGGATGCACATCTGCTGGGATCAAGCATGCAGCAACTCAGCAGCCAAATGAATTTTCAAAGACTGATGCCCATGTGCCTTCCTGGCCTTAGAAAACCTGTGTTTTAACTACTTGTTTTGTGTATGTGAATGGAGACTACTGTACATATATGTCTCTGGTTCCTACTTGTCTGTGCATGTATGTGTGGAGGCTTGAACTTAATGTCAATTGTTTGGGGCCATTATACATTTTAACTTATTTATTTATTATCATTTATTATCAAAAGTCATTATTTGTGTGTACATGCCTTTGTGGGATTGTTGTCCTGTCTGTTCCACAGAGTGTGTGGAGGTCAGAGGACAGTTAGCAGGAGCTGATTCTCTCCTGCCACTTACCTTGGGTTCCTGGAATGTAACTGCAGTCATTAGGTTTGGGTGGCAATCACTTTTACCTGCTGAGCCATGTCACTGGCCCACAGTCTTTATTTTTTGATACGCGGTCCCTCAGTAAACCTTAAACTCATCAGTTTGGCTAGGATGCCTGGCCAGTGAGCTTCCAGATGTACCTGTCACCACCACCCCCTGCCCCGCCACACACACATGCACACACACACACACACACACACACACACACACACACACACACACACTTCATGCTTGCCTAGGCACTTTACAGACTGAGCCATCGCCCTCATCCCGCTTCAACCACTTCTAGTCCATGCTCCATGTTCTACCCTAGGTATGCAGGGTGTTGACTGTATTTTGAACCCACTCTTCTCTCCTAAACCACCTCTTCTAGTGGTTTTGAACAAGGAAATGCTCATGCCACCATGCACAGCTGTACTTACCGGTGTGGAAGATTGGTTTCTCATGCCTCTTGGTTCAAAGAACATGTTATGACCCTTGAATTTAAGAAGAATGAAATTTTGTTGATTTCATACAAATCAGAGACAGTTATAAATGCAAGGTTAGGAGTCCTTGAGATGCCTCATCTTTTCATTGCTGAAGGGGGGGGTCCTAAAGACAGCAGTGCAGATATTCACAGCAGAGTCCACACAGGGACACTCACTGCAGAGTCCACACAGGGACACTCACAGCAGAGAGTCCACACAGGGACGCTCACTGCAGAGTCCACACAGGGACGCTCACTGCAGAGTCCACACAGGGACGCTCACTGCAGAGTCCACACAGGGACGCTCACTGCAGAGTCCACACAGGGACACTCACAGCAGAGAGTCCACACAGGGACGCTCACTGCAGAGTCCACACAGGGACGCTCACTGCAGAGTCCACACAGGGACACTCATGTACACTCTTGCAGCAGAGAGTCCTCACACAGGCTTACACTGCTGTGTAGCAATGGGGCATGAGGCTGTCAGACTAGGCCTTGTGTTCTCAGATACCCAGTGAGGCACAGTGGGTCATGGCCAGGACCTCAGCATGTATATGGACACCTACTCAATCCCTAGAATGCAGGGCTGGTCATGCAACATGAAGGACTTGGTGCACAAAGAAATGGCGAAGGCCCTTTTGTTAAAAAGTGAAGACTGACAAGGTGGTGGTGGAAGCAGATCACCAACTCTTCACGGGCCTCCAAGTGTGGGTCCTGCACAGGCCCTGCGCTGGGCCACTAAACAGGTTCCATGTCCGTAAAGCCAGCCTAGCAGGACTCCAGGAGCAGGCCTTCAATGCCCAGACTCTTGCTGGTGGATTCAGGCCATCTATTCTGTACAAAGAACAACATCCTTTTGCTCAGCTGCAGCCTAGGCAACAGTAAGGTCCTACACACATTGTGAGTTCCATCTTAGAAGGTTTCCTCATGTAAAGAGGCCTTGGCTCTTCATACCTTGAATACCTCTCCCTCATATGCCAAGGAACTAAACTTGTATTAAAATAGTAACTTATTAAACTTGTGAGGTCCAAATGAGAGGGGTCCCAGACTCAGGTTGAGAGAGCACAAGTAACTCCTTGGCTCTGACATGTGCTGTAGTCATATGAGGTGTCCTCTGGGGGACCTGGGAGAGTCCACAAGTACCCTCACTTTACAGCTTCTTTTGACTTTCAAAGTATTCCGTAAAAAGCACTTTGCCAAGCAAGGCTGTAATTCTAGAGTTGGCATGTGGGGTAAATAAAGACATTGTGTGGAATGGGAACCAGGGTTCTGCTAGCAGGCAGTGTGGGCTCACTCACATGCTTTTAATCTTAGGGACTGAGCTCTGGTGCCCTCAGATGGACACAAGAAAATGCTTCTGTTTGTGGAAGGTCTGAAATGTGTCATGTTTGATAAGGACTATCAAACAACTCATATGTGTATGAGAAAGAGAGAATATCATGGCTAAGTGAGACCCTTGTGCCTCTGCATTGCCAGCATATGGTGTTACAAGTGGCCAACATGTTTGTCTGTTTTATGCAGATTCTGGAGCTTGACCTCAGGTCCTCAGCTTGTACAGTTTACCAGCTGAAATACCCACAACCCCTCAAACAACAGCCACCAACACAGTTAGATAGAAAAATGTTGGAATACACTGCTTTCAGAAGACACTCCACCTCTGGATTTTCATTCTGTACATGTTTGGTATAAATGCATTATCAGTCTTCCCAAAGGGCCCTCTCTCTCAGAGGAACTATCTGCCCATCACTGCAGCCAGGTGAGGTGACGGCAGCCAGGAGCAACTTTTGGTAACACTGGAGTCCCCAGAGCACAGGACACTTGGTCTGTCCATGGCAGGATCTCACCAAGGTCCTGGGAGAAATGCTGATTTTCTCCAAGATAATCATTTCTTCCCAACAGGGAGCCAGCTAACCCTGTGACCCTGCAAAGCTCTCCTTACTCAGACCGTCAGAGGCAAGGACAGCAGGACGGGACGGGGAGTGAAGAGAGAAGACCAGAAGCACAAGGTGCCTGATGGGGTGAGACGAGGGGTCCAGAGCTCCTATGGCTGGCACAGGTCCCTAAAATGTGAGGGAGCACACAGGGTAGGTCTAGGAGGGACGGTGACAAATGGATAGTTTAGATTTAAGAGATCTGATAGCAAGTGATGTTTGCATAAGATCTCTGTGGTGGTTTGAATGAAAATGGCCTCCACGGGCTCATAGGGAATGGCACTATTAGGAGGTGTGGCCTTGTTGGAGGAAATGTGTCACTAGGGGTGGGCTTTGAGGTTTCAGATGCTCAAGCCAGGCCCAGTGTCTCTCTCTACCTGCAGCCTAAGGATGATGCAGAACTCTCAGCTACTTTTCCAGCACCCTGGCTGTGTGCCGCCGCGACCCGTAATGGGCTAAACCTCTGAACCTGTAAGCCAGACCCAATTAAATGTTTTCCTTATAAGTTGCCATGGTCATGGTGTCTCTTCACAGTAATAAAAACCTCACTAAGATAATCTCTGTATTTTAATTTAGACTTTCCCCTCGATGCTAAAGTGAAATTTCAAAGGGTGGGCTGGAGAAATACCTCAGTCGACAAAATGCCTTCTGTGCAAGCATGAGGACCGGAGTTCAAACCCAGCACTCATGTGGATTAAAAAGCTGGAAGCAGTGGTGTCTGTCTGACTCCCAACCTTGGGCCAGTGGAAAGCAGAGGACCCCTGAGGCTTGCCATCCAGCTGGTTTAGTCTAATTGAGGCTCTGCTCCCAGTGAGAGACCCTGACTCAAAAAACAAACAAACATAGGAGATGGATCCTAAGGAAGAACACTGGAGGTTGACCTCTGGCCTCCAACCACAGCGTATACATGTGCACCATCAAGCACATAAGCACATAACACACACACACACACACACACACACACACACACACACACTCCATAAAGGAAATGCAGCTGTCAGTGGATCCTGACACTAGGTTGAAGATATCTCCTTGGCCACAGAGTTCAAAGCATTGCACTAGCAACCATCCCAAGTGGCTCCTTAGCTCTGAGAAAGTGTGAACAGAGACTGATCATCTAACTGTCATTGTGAATGTCCTTAGTGTATGCAGGACTCAGGGAAGGAAGCCCAGAGACACCAAAAACTTGAGGCCAAAAGGCCTCAGTTTTCTCCCCTGTAAAGTAGGGACCAGCACTGTGGTGGTTTAAATGAAAATGTACTCCATAGATTTCAGCTAGTGCTGCTGTTTGGGGAGGTTACGGGTTACAGCACCTTTAGGAAGGAGCTTTTTAGGGGAAAGTGTGTCACTGGGGGGTGGGCTTTGAGAGTTTATACCTTCACCCCACTTGTAAATGCCTCTCTGCTTCCTGTGTGTGATCAAGATGTGATCTCTTATATCTTACCCCTCCCATGTCTCTCCATTATGATGGACTCTCCTTCCAGAACCTTAAGCCAAAATGAACTCTTCCTTCTGTAAGTTGCTCTTTTATTACAGAAACAAGACTAACACACACATCCCCCCACCTCCTGCTCCCCGGTATAGTTCTAGTGTGAACTCAGTGGGACTGGGCACACACAGTGCACACCTCAGAGTTGCCCAATAAGGCACACCTAGATAATGCCCTGGCCTCCAGAAACTTCCAGACCAAAGAATGAAAGAGAAGCAATGCCAGCCCACACACCATGGTTGTAGTTATGGGGACAAGGTGTACCTCCCTGCCTAGCAGGGCTGAATGAACAGTGTAGCAGAGACCCTGGTCCTGTCCTTAAATTCCACAGCCCAGAGTCATTTTCGGCTTTCAAAATAAAGAAAGATTGGGCAAGTTTGTAAACAGTTCTAAACTACACTGAACTGAACAGTGAGAAAACCCAAGGAACCTCTCCAGGTCCTTGTCCAGAAGCCTCGTTACCCATGGGCCAGAGAAGCAGCTGGGGTGTTTCTTCTGCAGAACTAACAGCAGACAGAGTCTACAGAGGCGTGTTACCTTCACATCAGGCTTGGCACTGGTTGCAGTTGTGCTGAAGGGCAGAGCAGGCATCTGATCTTCCCCAGTTGGCTGCATCTGTGAAAACCCGAGAAAGAAATACGACAGAGGTCAGAGGGCAGTCGTAAAGATCAGCAAGCAAAGAACCCTGCAACCTAAAACAGACAGCAGTGTTGTCTGGGAAGAGCCATTTATTCCATACACCCTGACGATGCATCTGGGAAGAGGATGTTTTACTGTTTGTCATTCTCAATGGCTGGCTGGGAGGATGAACTTCCTACTGTGCAGAGTTTTATGTCATGTTATATGATGAGACCCCAGATCTCAAAAATCATTCTCTCCTAAGGCACCAGCAATGGGACTTGGGGTCTCATCCTATCCTCATTCAGCAGAAATCATCCCCAAGGGACTCCAGTGTTGATGGGTGCCTCAGTGGGGCCCACCAGTCTCCCCACAAACAGGCAGACATCTACATGATCCCAGAGATCATCTCAGCAGCAGAATGTGACAACGTGGGTGAGTGGCATCTTAAATGGAGTCTTCCCCAAAGAACAGAATGTTCCTGGTGTAGGGACTGTATTGGCTGGCATGGTCAGGTGAGATGGATAGACAAATAGGCAAGAGCATGTTGAAATGGTGTTCTGTACCAGTGGGGTCAGCTGCCAGCATCTACTGTGTGCCCATCAGTGCTCAGCTGAGGACATGACTTTGATTAAATTGTCCAATAAACTGCAAGGGAGTGGAAACATTGACCTGACTTTACATACGAAAACCCAGGGCCTGCAAAATAACCTAACTGATGCTCACCAATGTGGAATCATAACTCAGGTTGGTTGGGTCTCAGCTCTCAGAACACTAAAGATGCTGGAGCAGAACACTTGTTTCTCAGCTACTGTTTGGGGGAGAGTATGGAATCTACGGTGAGGGAGACACAGCAGGTAGAGGCAGGTCACTGCGGTGGGCTTTTGAGAGTCATAGCATGACTCTGGAGTTTGGCCTGAGCTCCCTTACTATGAGAGAAGGCCTTCCTGTATGCTCCTGCCACCACCCACTCACTCCAGACATCATGCGTTTCTCACCATGATGGATTAAATCTCCTGAGCCATGAGTCAAGAGAAAGAAAAAAACAGCCAAACAACAGTCTGTCTTAAGTTTTTTCTGCTGAGTGTTTAGTGTCAGCAAAGAGAATGTAACACAGGGCATGTGCAATGACCAGAAAGACAGGACTTCCTTTTGACCTTTTTACTGTTAGATCAGCCATTCCTAGTTCCCAGTGAAGACACACAGGAGGGCTCATGACACCATCATCTCGTTGCCCATGTGACCCAGCACAAAGTAGCTACAAGGACAAGAGAAGGTTCCATTTCAGCAACAGGAGGCAGGAAAACCCAGTGATCCCTGGTCCTGACTGCACGAAGGTTGAGTTGTGTTGGGCACATTCTTAGGTACTGTCTTCCAATCCAGCACCTGGGGAGCTGACTCCACCACTTTAGGACACAGATGGGAATATGAGCTCAAATAGTGGCTGGCTCAAATACACAAAGTTAGTCAGATGTAAAGGCAGAAAGAGAGTCAAGTCTTATCCCTACAAAACCAGGGGGATCTCTTCCCTGTGTTACAGGAGGATAGACCAGTGGTTCTGTTACAGGAAGGCCAACCATGGCAGAGAAGGCAGCTTGGATTTTACCAGGAAGTGAAGCAATGCCACCAAGAAGCCTCAACCTGGCAGAATTGTCTTCTTCTGAGCTCGGTTTCTCAAGCCAGCACTGGGAACACTGGCCCAGATAATTCTGTATTGGGTGATATTTGGCTACAGCCCTGGCCTCAGCCCACTAGAGGCCCACAGCATCTTCTAATTGTGGCCATCCAAAGTACCTCCAGGAATTGCCAAGTGTCCCCCTCAGAGGAAAAACTGAGCATGATTGAGAACCACTGACAAAACACAAATGCATCTGGCTGTGATATGACATTTTGGAAGAAATGCTTTCCTGTGTGTCACTCAAACATAAATGAAGAATAAAGAAATGAGGGCCTGAGAGATGGCTCAAGTGGTTAAGAGCACTGGTTGCTCTTCCAGAGGATGCAGGTTCAGTTCCCAGCATCCATATGGTGGCCCCAAACCATCACAACTCATAACTCCAGTTCCAGGGGATCTGATACTCTTTTCTGGCCTCTGCAGGTAGTGTCCATACCTGATGTACAGACGTACATGCAGGCGCTCTCTCTCTCTCTCTCTCTCTCTCTCTCTCTCTCTCTCTCTCTCTCACACACACACACACACACACACACACACACACACACACACACGAAATAAGTCAATCTATGAAACATGTGCTGTACAGATTTGTGCTGTTGACATTGCAGCCATGCAACGCACTGCAGCCATGCAACGCACTGCTCCACAGTCCCTACCTGGGCGGAAAGGGCTTTGCTTTCCTCATTGTACACAATCAGTGTCTGGTGGCCATTGTCACTTGGGATGAAGCCTCTGAAGCTCTTGGATCCAAATGCAAAGTGGCACCTCAGCAGGAAAAGCAGAGCAGCTGTGACAGAACAGAAAGGACTGAGCAAGCTCACCCTGTCAGAGGTCTCGGAGAACCAGGTTCCCTTCATGTCCACTCAGCTGCCACCTGACAGGGTCAGGTTCCATCTAAATCATCATAGGAGATGAGCAGCTTAACAGCATGCGGGGCTCAGGTAGATGCCAACACTTCTTGCTGAATTCACTGCTTATTAACTGGCCAGGAATAGTCTATTGTTTCTTGGAATAATTAATGCCCTTATTAACCTTAGCCAAGCCCAGGAACCTAGACACCTGTACACCTGTGGACTGCTGTAACCATGGTTACTGCAAACATATGCTCACCCTTGGACAGTGTTCCTCTGTGGATTGTTTATATAATTGCCTGCTGATAGAAGCTGAATTTCGGTTAATTAGTGTGTCTGGCAATCTTTGACCTGAACAAACCCAGAGCTCATCCTCTTCTCACCCATGCAGAGCTGTTCCCTTGTCCTTTGGTCAGTGAGAGGGAAGCTCCCAGGAAGCACTGACCTGCCAGTGCCAGGAGTGCCGCACACATAGGGGACAGGGCCCACCACAGGAGCCCCACGTCTGAGCGATTCTCGCACTTAGATCCGCTGGGACAGGAGCAGATCCTCACATGGACTGTCTGTTTCTGGGTGAGGCCCTGTCTGTCTCCTATGAATAGTGGCACCAAGTAATCCCCAGGAGGGAGGCTTCTCAGCATTACAAGTTCAGCAGAGCGCCCTGCAAAGGCAGAAAGACATGAGTAGGCTCAATCGCCCCATGTGTAGTTCCTTGCTTCCCCCTAGGGCCAAGGCTCTGCATGGAAATGGGACAAGATAGAAAATCAGAAAGTAAGGAGCACATAGGAAAGAAAAGAGGCCCTTTGTCCCAGGATCTGGGTAGCCTTTTCTGTCGGACACCATTGATAAAGCCAAATTGCCTACAGAGAGGACCATGCATGTCTTCCTAAAGATACCCCAAATGAGGATGGCAGATAAGTTGTGCTAACTTAGGGACCAAATGATCTACAGCCTTGAGTTTTTAGCATCCCTCATTCCTAAACATAAACAAGACCCCTCATAAACCTACTTTACAACTTTATTGGCAGAGGAAAAGTCTGTAACCTTTAAACCTTACTGTAAATTATACTATCTGAACAAGCGACTCAGAAAAGCTACAGGATCTGACCTACACCCACAGGATTCTGCTCACACCTGCAGAATCCTGCCTGTACCTGTAGGATCCTGCTGACACCTATAGGACCCTGTCTACACCCACTATAAATGCACTTACCTGGGACTCTGCCTTGAGAAAACCATACCCCACACTTAGGTATATTTTATACTCGCCCAAGAGCCTATTTCTCTCAAAATTTTAATGAACTCCAGTGCCCCTTCACTCTGGCTCATCCTGAAAGTCTTTTCTGTGGTCAAGGCAAGAATCCTGGGTTTGCATAAGTGAAGGTCCCTAAGGGAGGAGGGAACTTCTGTCCCCAACAGTGTGGAGCAAGGCCTCTATCCCTGCAGCTACCCCATTACTGCCACTGGCAAAAGGAGACAACTACAGCCTTAGAGGGGAAGTCCCAAGACTCGCTTCACCTATGCAAGTTCACTGTGACGTGACCACGCTCAGGTAGACAAGTGAGGTGGAGACACTTCTTCCAGGCACCACATCCCATTGGCATCAGCAAACAGAGAGCGCCAATGAGCTACTAGAGACTTTAGTCCTCGGCCCCAGCAATGGGACAAGTGGTACAACAGGGTGGTGCTCTGTCTATGGTGATGGTGACGAAGGGGCCGCCAGCCCCTTACCTGAGATTCTAGCCCCCACCACATGTGGTCTGGGGACTGGTAGGCTATGTAAGTAATGGAAGGCTGATGGAGAGTGGGTGGGTCCATCAGGTACAACTGCCTCTCTGTTCCTCAGAGATGCCCTGAGGAGGAGCTGCCTTTGACTTATCTTTGCCCCTGTAAAAACCCTCATCTTTCCAAGTTGAACTGGGATGGAGTCCTCCTCTTTGGTCTGTCTGTCTCTCTATCCAGGGTAAATAGACATTTCTTTACATCTTCCCAGAAAAAGTCACATGGTGACATGCTCTAGGACTCACAGCGCATCATGAACACTGTTACAGCCATGACTACTGTTCACTACAAGGACAAGGACCCAGATGAAAACAGGAACAGAAGAGCACAGGGCAGTCAGTCATCTTCTTCCATGATGTCAGGAAAGCCATGAGCAACAGCAGGCATGCAACACTCCATCCAGGCAAGCTCACCCCAGTCCTTGTGCCGAGTCCTTCCTGGGACTTGGTAAGTAAGCCTGGCTGGCCTCTCACACAACACACTCTTTAGGTTCTCCAAGGGTCACTTGAGACTCTGTGCCCCTGTCCCCTCCCTCAATCACTTGTTGCAGTCTGGGTTGCCCCTCAACCCATACAAACCTTCACCCTGCTTTGTCCTCAGCATCCAAGTATCATCTACATCTCTCTGGGCAGAGTCCAAATCAAAAGTAAAGGGGTCAGAGTAGGGGTCCAGGTCTGCATCCTCGGCCTCCAAGAGCAGGGGCTTGTTCCCTGCAGACTCACACATCTCCAAGTGTTGAGAATGGGACTGGAGAGTTGGAGCATTGTCATTGACGTCAGACAGGAAAAGCATCAGGGTCCCTGTGCCAGTCAGCTGAGGGAGGCCTTGGAAAGGAAGGAATCCCGGGTAACAGAAGAGGTTAAAGTACTCAAGTGAGAGAATGAAGATGAACTTACAAAAAAGGACCTGTCAACAGCACCTGACCTAGGAGGGCTTGTGACAATTGCTAGCTCTCTGGAGAGGGAGTCAATTTTCAGTTAGGGTGTGGCCCTGGTTGGTCAACCACTGGTTTGAGATGCAGTGCAAACAAGGCCAGGCTGACCTTGCCTTCCCTGCTTCTGCCGGTCCCCATGTGGGGAACACACCTGTGATGCATCCTCTACCCCTGCCTCTCTGTTTGAATTGCAAAATCAGTGTGCTAACAGGACACAGGAGGTTGGACTGGAACCTGATTTGCAAAGAAAAAGCTGTAGCCAGTCTCTATGCTACAAATCCTTCACAGAAGCCAGAAGAGAACCAGTTTCCCCAGGAGCAGGAAAGTGGGGTTCCCCCACCCATCGCCCCATCTCAACTCCTAAGACTTGACCTGTGAAGATGGGGGTGCACTTTCTGTGAGATAGAGTACTCTCCATCCTACTTCCCCAGCCTGGGCCTGGATGAAACTTGCCCTTCCACAGTCGTTTATTTACAGAGAGGGAGTGTAGGGCCTTCCAGACCTGGTCCATCCATTGAAAGAGCCCTGCATGTGCACATAGGCCTGGGAAATGACCATGCTCAGGTCTGCCAAGGATGAAGCCACTCACTAAAACATCCGGCCATTTCTCTTTCAATTCCAAGACCAGCCCAGGCCTGTGCTCAGTCTGTTTCTTGCCTATATGAAAAGTCAGACTCATCTAAGAAAAGCACCCAAATCCTTGACGTCTCCAGCCATTTGTAGATGAAGTAGCATCTAGAAGCACTGCATGTCCTGTCAGCCATGTTATGTGTTAAGGTGGTGTTAACAGGAAATGAGTACCTGTAAAAGGGTAGCATGTGGGATCCCCAGGGAAGATGGGGTCAGTTCTGGCCTGGTGAGGATCTTGCCTGTCATGGTGGTCTACACAGTTTTATAAGGTGTTGTACTGGGGGAAGCTAGAAAAGTGTGCTGGGATGCTAACACCACATGTGAATCTGCTAGGTGACTGGTCAGGTCTTAGCAGGTTTGGGGATCACCGAGGGTGGATCTTTCCTCATAATCAGCAGCCAGTAAAACTAGATACTGAAATGCTGGACTCTGACCCC
Organism: Peromyscus nudipes; assembly: GCA_902168325.1. Classification (NCBI taxonomy): domain Eukaryota; kingdom Metazoa; phylum Chordata; class Mammalia; order Rodentia; family Cricetidae; genus Peromyscus; species Peromyscus nudipes. The sequence goes on along the minus strand of CABHPH010156850.1, from coordinate 8,375 downwards.
AGGTGGAGACATGGCAATCAATCAGAACTGTCTGAAAGATTGTGACTACCTGGTAATAATCTATTACAAATAATACTACAAATCTGGTAAAGAACAAAGACCTGCCAATCACTGGGGAGGGAAACATCCCTCAGGAAGATGTCTATTTTAGAGATTTTAGGAATAGTATGAAGCCCACTTAAAAGTGAATGTTAGTGGGTGGCCTTTCTAGCCACTGGCCACTCTCCTCACCCCATAAGTATGCTTTCCTCCTCAATGGGCCCAATGGCCACTGTCCACTCTCATCCCTGGGTGAGGTCCCTCACTTTTCTCTATAATACACTCATCTATCTCTATACTTCCATTCATGATCTCTGAATTATTCTGATGGAAATCAGAAGAACTGGGGAGTACAAGGGAGGGCAGAATGAGATCATGGCAACAAATTTATGATTATTTACAAACCATCTTTTCTAATTAAGAATGAGTCATGGCAATCATGAAACCATCCACAACAGAATTGTGACACCCTGGAGTTCTGGTTGGCCCCCTTCTCTCCCCGGACTTCGGCTAGGCTCTTGCTTTACTGACAATTATACCCAATAATTATGCAAATGGGTTGGGCAGAAACCTGGGTTTTTACCCACAGACTTCCTTAGGCACAGTTCTTAATGTTACTTGAAAATGTTCTCACATGCAGCTTTATATTTTGATGCATTTAACTTCAGCCTTGTGGGAATTTGGAGAAATGTGCTAAGACATGTTTTTAAAACCACTCGTCCTGGTTTATGACAAATGTATTCCACTCAGTCACATTTGCTAGCGCTTATGAGCCATTCTAGGTACAGGAAACTGCTAAATATTTATCACACATCGTTGGGCTTGACAAAGAGCTACTGCGTTATCTTAGGAACAGATGAACATGGTGGTCCTGATGGCGGCTTCCTCACTGGTTTAATTGTCTCTGCTGAGTGAATGCTGCCCTCCTTCAGCAGTATTGGTCCCTAGTTTACCATTTCAGGAGTTAATATCAGAAATAATCTCCAGCATCGAGGCAAAGTGAAAACAAGGTTTATTTTATAATTTCCTCAGTGATGCTAGAAATGGCCTCCTGCAGGAGGCCAGAGTCACCACCCTTAGTTCCCAGCTTTGCCTCAGTACTCACCATTGTCAACTGCGTGGACAATGATTGTGTAAAAGCTGTCGTTCACATGAGGGGACTCCCGGTCTATTTGCCTCTTGGTGGTGACCACTCCTGATTTTTCATCCACGGTCACCCAATTTGCTGGATCATGAACCAGTTTGTATCTTGTAGAAGGAACACAGACACATTTTTTAAATTAGAAAGCTTTACCAAAAGACAAATCACGGCCGTGGTGGTGCATACTTGTCATTCCAGCACTTGGGATGTGGAGTCAAGGGATCATGAGTTCAAGACCATCTTCAGCTATTCTATATATGGTTCTATATATGTCTATGGGTTCAAGACCTTGCCACAAAAATATTTTTTAATGACAAATCAAAATATATCATAGAACTTCTGTAGTGGTTTGAATACAAATGGCCTCATATGGTTCATAGATTTGAATGCTTGGTCACCAGAGAATGGCACTATTTGAAAGGATTAAGAGGTGTAGCTTTGTTGGAGGAAGTGTGTCACTGGGAGTGGACATTGTAGCTTCAATAGCCCAAGACAAGCCCAGAGGTTCTCTCTCTTCCTGCTGCCTGTGGATCCAGATGTAGAACTCTCAGCTACTTGACCAGCACCATATCTGCCTGCAGACCACCATGCTTCCTACTATGCTGATAATGGACTAAACCTCTGAAACAGTAAACAAGCCACAATTAAACACTTTCTTTTTCAAGAGTTGCCATGGTGATGTGGTGATGTGCCTCTTCACAACAACAGAACACTGACTAAGACAACTACATTCCCATCACAAGTAACTTGAGAATCCAGAGACAATTGAAATGCAAGTGCTTATCCAAGTGCTCATGAGCTTAAAGAAAGCCCTGGTATGGCAGTTAGGATATCTCCAATGTGCCAGGTCCAGGGTCACTATAGTAAGTGCCCTCTTCCTGGGTGGCCTGAGCATAACTTTGTCTGCCTTGAGAAACTATTTGGTGCATGAGCAGAACCAGTCTTTAGGTACCAGCAGATGGTGGATTCCTGTTCTGCACAGTGTGCCACAGAAGCATGGGTCTTGATCCTCTTGGGGTGTCTGCTTGTAGCATATCCTAAAGGATTCTCTTGCCTGAAGGTCATCCTCCCACCCCTCACTGTAACCCTGGAGCCATTTTAGGAGGTGAGCAGAACACTCCAGGATTTCTGACAGTAGCTGGCATCAGATGGCATCCATTGGAACCATGTCAGGCTGCCAACCACTGTGGCTCTAGAGGGATCACAGTAAGGGACTCCTGTACTCAAGCCAGCAGCACAAAGCTCAGGTAAAGTGAGGGCCAGAGAAGGGCAGCTTCTCCATGGCTTTTGTCTTCCTCATCTGGGAAAATGCTTTCAACAGGTCCACCATGATTCCTCTTTGATAGTCAATGGGTCGGAACTCTTAAAGAGACTGTTTTCTCATGTACAACTTTAATGATTAGGGAAGGTTCTAGAAGTTCCTGTGGTTTTATAGTGTTTACAAGCCAGGGGTAGAAACTTAAGAGTTCATCCATAGTTCATCTGAGGCCAAAAGAGCCCTCAAGATGAATTTGGGCATGAACAGTAACTAACTTCAACTGACGTACATAGACAGAACATAGCAAGACTAGCTCTGCTCTGCAGATACCTCTACCCTGCCACAGAAGACACACAGCCAACACCTAAACTAAGTGTGTCTGAGGCCACACAGTAGGACTCCAACACTGGGGTGGTCAGGACATAGGGACAGGAAGTGGAGAGGTGGCTGCCAGGGGTCTGGGGAAGGGAGGAGAGGAAGTGGACTGGAAAAGAGGATCTGGGAAGGGGCCTGGGAGTTGGCTTTACTGGGTACAGAGCTTCATTCTCGGTAAACAAAAGGATATTCTAGGTGGCATATGAACATATTCAGTGCCGCAGACTGAACTCTTAAAGTGGTAACACATATATACCTCATCAAAAAGATTTGACTATTAAGTATTTCATTTAAAATAATAAATATTATTAAAGGTATTTATCCTGAAGCAAGAGAGCTAAGACATTTGGCAAAGAGAGACATAGAAATATGTAACAAATCATTTTTATACAAAAAAAAAAAGACTCTGAAGGGTCAAAGGGGAGTAAGTGGGGGACCCCAAGGGGGTGATACAGGGTTAGGGTGCAAGTTGGGTTAACCCAGCCAATCACCAGGCAGCTTCTTACACTTTTACTTCTGGGGCAGAACCCATCTCAGCAGCGTTCTCTAACAGTCAGGTGGCCACACGCTCTACCCCGTGGCAGCCTTGCTGCCTGCCCCTCTGTGCCCACCTTATCTGGCTGGTGACCCTGTCCGGGTCTGTAGCATTGAAATCTCCCAGCTGGATGCCAGGCCTGGCTCCATCTTCCTCACTGATGATGAAGGTCCTGGGGTGAAAGGCTGGTGGGTCATTGGCGTCCACCACCTGCACGCTCACAGTGGTGCTGGCCATCGCCTTCGTCGACGGCTGCAGCTGGCCCTCCTCACAAGAGAAGAGCTGTTCCCGATTCTCTACAATAATGACGAGGTTGTGGGCTGCTTGAGTTTCATAATCCAGAGGCTGCCGAGGTAAGGGAGGGCTTGATTAGTGCCCACTGCTCCCCTGGCTGGAGGAGGCTTAGCAGAGTCACCAGAGATCCAGCAGAGGAGGGAGGTGATCAAAAGCCAGTCTTCAGCTCCCTTTCAAATCACTCATGTGGTTCACTCTCTTCCTCCTCCTCCAGCGGCTGCACAGAGCCACCCTCCATCAGAAGGTGATGAAAAATGCAACAAAAACCAGAACTCATGAAACATTCAAGTGTTAACTGTACCACAGGAAAAAATCAGAGGAACTTAGAGAAATACAGATACTAATGATCATAGCTACTCAGGGTACAAAGTGGCCTGGGACTTGGAAGGACTGAGAAGCCAGGAGGTTGACCAACTCAATGGCAGGTGACTGTGCAGAAGGTTGTCAGATACTTTCTGTTAACAATGTGTACTGTGGCCCCTTAGTATTTCCTGGAGCGTGTTCAACTGACAGGCAGAATCTCGACTCCACCCAGAGGTACTGACTCTGGCTGGTCCTTGCAGTTGACTTAGCTGCACTGTGAGGGAGAAACTGGCCATTCTTAGGTCTCCTTGAAAGCCACAAAGACTAAAAGCATTGTGTCTGTCTGCTCCTGTCAGAACCCACTATTCTCAGCTATGTGATTTTATGTAAAGGATCTCCCTGATCTTTGATTTCCTCACCTGTAAAATATGGCCATGATATTCTCCCCCTGGCCCAGCTTCCTTGGGCTCATCACACATTACAACCCACACAAATGTCTCAATATTTACACTTCAAACATTTAAGATGGTTTAAACCCAGAGATTAAAAGAAGAACTTTTAGTTAGAGGAATATTTTAAAGGAAGTGTGAGTGTGGCCCAACCAGTCGTGCACAAGGCCCGGGGTTCCATCCGCAGCATCACACAGAGCAAGCATGGTGGTGTATACGCATAATCCCAGCACTCCAGAGTTAGAGACAAGATCAGAAGTTCAAGAGAATCCTCTACTACATGATGAGTTCAAGGCCAGTCTGCAATACATGAGACCCTGTCTCCAAAAAATATTCTTTTAAGTTCATTTTTCATCACATAAGAAAAAATAATAAAAACTCCAGTCTTATGTGAATGTGGTAAATTTTGCCTGTAATAACAACAAGAAAAAATGTCAAAGAACAACATAAAAAAGTTTGATTATTATTGTTTTTGCAGGAGGAGCCCTTGGCCTCTACACAAAGGGCTCAGAGGGTCCCACATTCTTCTAAGAGTGGCACAGGACACAGTATGCACTCAGGAGTGTTTAGCAGGTACAGCCCTTTCGTCCTTATGGCTTGTTCTCCAGACAAGGACCACAGCATCCACCACCACCTGGCTCTGACTTTACCTTGATAACATTTAATACCCCTTGGTTGGTCTCAGGGTCCGTCATGACGTCAAAATGCTCCTCCTCATTGCCGTCCAATATGTTGAATTGTGTTCTCCAAGCTGGCGTAAATGGTGAATCTCTGTCTTGAACAGGAAGATACAACATGCCCCACTCGACTTGATTTTCAGAAATTTGAATGTTATACTAGAAGAAATAATCATCATATCCATGTCACAGACACAAAGACACACCATGGAGAAGAGGATGGTGGTGGGTAGAGAAGGAGGGGCCGGGTCCTCATGGAGACACCCTTGACCTTCAAGCATTTGAATTCCTCCAGTTATGTTAGCAACACCATTAAGTCAGGAACATGGTCCTTCCTATCAATGACATTCCCTAAGACTTTGTGTCTAAAGCTGGGTGATTTTAAAGGCATTCTTCAATCCAACTCAGTGCAAAATTACTGAGAATTTTTAAGATACAATACACACCCCAGCCCGCATGTCTTAAGCATCCTAGCTCTTCCACAATGGGGAGATACTTATTTGGATCAAGGTGCTCATCTTTTCAGCACACACAGTTCCTTGAAACATTCATTTTTCAGTAGTTTTTGTAGACAATCTCTAAGCAAGCGTGGCAGGACAGTGGAGTATTTTTTTCCAGGCTTTTGAGAGCATAGATTTTTCCTAAGCCAGGGAAGGCTCTGACACAAGGCTTAACTGTAACATTATTTTGCCATTTGTATAAACTTTTAGATGAGGTGTTTTCATTTGAAAACATTCTATGTTGGTTTGTGTAATTAAAAAATTTAAATGACCCATTTTTAAATTAATTGGCTGAATCATTAATGCAGCAGTTACTATGTGCTGGCAAAAAAATTAATAATAATAATAAATATCCCCAAGGAGCTGACAATGGAATGCATGTGTAGGGAGGAGGAGATTGGGCAGAAACTAGAATAAATAAATTCATTAAATAGAACACAAGGAAGATGGAAGAACAAAAAGGCTTGGAGTATCCAGGAGAGATGCAGGGTGTTGAGTGGATCATCAAGGAAAAGTCCCCTCAGAAACAGTGTGTGCAAGAACATATATATGCAGAAGCCCCCCCCCCAACCCCCAAGATAACTTGAACATGTCTGTTCTACCCTTCTATCTATATTCCAGGGATGGAACTCAAGTTGCCAGGATGGCCGCATGCTCCTTTACCCACTGGGCCATCTTGATGGCTCCAATCTTGCTTTTGGAGACAGGTTTTCCACTGAGATCTAGGACTCACCAGTTAGGCAAGGATGGCTGCCAATGGACCCCATGGATCTTCCTGCCTGGCCTCAGTGGACACTACCAAGACCAGAGTTTTATGAGTGGTGGGTGTCAAACTCAGGTCTTCACATGTGGAGAGCGAATATTTAACAGATTGGGCTATCTCTCTAGACCCAGGTGGGCTTCCCAGTTCCAGTTTAGGTCACTTTGGAGAATTGGATGTATCTTACTCATAACCGAGTAGAAGTCCCTAAGCCTAGGACTTGGGGACTATTTGTGAGCGGGCTTAGAATTCAGGCAGCCCGTGCCTTACATGGTCTTCCATAAACGTAGGCATGTGATTGTTGCCATCTTCCACACTGACATGAATGGTGGCTGTGGATGACAGGGATGGCTCTCCACAATCTGTCGCTCTGATTATCAGAGTAAACCAAGGAGCAGTCTACATGGGAAGGAAAAGGAACGTCAAGCCCCACACACACAGGAGAGGGAAACATTAACAAGGACATTTCCTTCTAGCAATTTCCATAGCAAGGTTTAACCACTGAAGACTCCCAAAGCAAATGTAGACCTCAGTCTGGGGTCAGGCATAAACACTGTGTGTGTGTGTGTGTGTGTGTGTGTGTGTGTGTGTGTGTGTGTGTGGTGTGTGTGTGTATGTGTGTAGTGTGTGTGTGGTGTGTGTGGTGTGTGTGTGTGTGTGTGTGGTATGTGTGTGTGTGTGGTGTGTGTGTGTGTGTGTGTGTGTGGTGTGTGTGTGTGTGGTGTGTGTGTGTGTGTGTGTGTGGTGTGTATGCCAGAGGTCAACCTTGTGTGTTGTTCTTTAGGCATTGTTCACCTTCATTTTTGATTACAAGTCTCTCATGGAGCCTGAAGCTCACCAGCTTGCCTAGCCTGGCTGGCCAGGAAGCCCTAGTGATGTGCCTTTCTCTGCCTCTGTAGCTCTGAGACAATTGGCACCCTGCCACAGCACTGGGTTTACGTGGGTTCTCGGGCTTGAACCAAGGTGTTCCTGTGAGTACAGCAAGCACTTTGCTGACAGGTAGCTCACCAGCCCTGGTGATTTTAAAATAATAAAATCCACATAACCTCATAATTTAAGCATCCTGAGAGTCGTACTTCCCCACTGATGAGATCAATCCGAAAGCCACTTTCTCTCAGTAATGGTGTTTGAGAAACGAGGAAATAAAGGACTTGAGAATTTGGAGTGTTTTCTTGATCCAAATCGACTGTTAACAATTGAAAGATAGGTTGACCTAGAAAGAAGTTTTTAAGAATGTTATTGCTGGCTAAAGGTAGTTTGCCAAGGTAGAAAGAGGGAAGAGTGCTGTGGGATGGTCTTTATGTCAAACATGTTGCTTATTGGTCAATAAATAAAATACTGATTGGTCAGTGGTCAGGCAGGAAGAAGTATAGGCAGGACAAGGAGGAGAGAATTCTGGGAAGTGGAAGGCTGAGGAGACACTGCCAGCTGCCACCATGACAAACAGCATGTGAAGATGCCAGTAAGCCACAAGCCATGTGGCAAGGTATAGGTTTATAGAAATGGATTAATTTAAGCTATAAGAACAGTTAGCAAGAAGCCTGCCACGGCCATACAGTTTGTAAGCAATATAAGTCTCTGTGTGTTTACTTGGTTGGGTCTGAGCGGCTGTGGGACTAGCGGGTGAGAGAGATTTATCCTGACCGTGGGCCAGGCAGGGAAACTCTAGCTACAGAAGAGTCTTTGCAAATGACATCAGGACACACACCAGGATGAATAAGATATTTAAGTGAGAAATCAGCATACAGACACACTATACAAAATAAAGGTGGATTTTAACTAAGAGTAAACTTCGAAGAGCTTTGTAATCATGATTGCTGTTGCAGAAGAGTAAGGGACACAATTGATACATGAAGTTTTTAAATGTATAAAAACATAGACAAAATTTAAAAGTAAATAATAAACTGAATTAATACATTTAACATGCATGTGGCAAGTATGTGTTCTTCACATAGAAGGAGCAAGCTGTGATCAGCAAGAAAATGACAAACACATTAACAGAAAATGGACCAAACAAAGAAACAATTGATAAAAAAAAAAAAAG
>CABHPH010156848.1:35960-58255 GCA_902168325.1 Peromyscus nudipes | reverse complement strand
TGTTGTTGCGGGCTTCCTACTGTCTCCTGTTTCAGCCTCCCAGGTAGGAAATCCTGGGCTCATCTCCTAAGGAAGGTGTGGTTTCGTCTTTGCTTTGGTGTCTCTTATGAGGCCAAGAACTGGTCCCGTGGGTACCCATGATGTCTGTCAAGTGAAAACAGCTTGAGGTGGCCCAAGTGGGACACAGCAATGGAAAGACTCCAGGCAGAGTTTCTTCCTGCCTGTCCCCACCAGCCCCTGGTGAATCAGACGGGGGAGTTTTCCTGATGAGCTAGGCTGGGTTTTGCTGGCTGCACCCCGATCCTGAGCCTCCCGTACAGTGGCGGTGAGCAGGGTGAAGTCATGAAGCCACACTGCGGAGGTGGGCAGGAGGAGGCGAGCTGACTTGAGGGGAACCATGCATGGTTGCCCAGAAGCCCTCCTGGGAATGATCTTGCATACCTGGCATTCCTGGAGTATCAAGCATGCTGCCTGCCACCCAGCTCCAGTTCCCTAGGAGGAGCAAAGCAGAGGAAGAAGATGGATGAAGCTTTTCCTAGTTAGGAATGCTGAGAGAGAGAGAGAGAGAGAGAGAGAGAGAGAGAGAGAGAGAGAGAGAGAGAGAGGGGTTTCTGGCTAGAGGCAGCTTGTGTCTGCAAAGGGTTTGGCTCTGTACTGGGATCTCCAGCCCGCACTGGAGCACCACCCTGGCTGAGGCAGGGCCACAGGTAGAATACGGTGTAGGAGTGCAGCATGGCCTCGTCTCCAAGGATGGACTTAGCAGACAGAAAACTGGACTGGGCACTAAGTACTGCGCTGTGTGAGGCCTAGAAACCCACCACGGGCGGATGAGCCACCTCGGCTGCCCTGTGCCATGCCAAAGTACTCACAGGATGGATCCTTGAAGGCCTTTGAACTATCACTGAGTCCTGCCCCCTGGCACTGGCTGAGCCAAATAGCATTTATTAGGGGTTTTCACCAAGGAGGAGGGTACCTCTTTTCCTGAGAAACAGCTGAGGGGCCGGGGCGGTGTCTAGGGGCTTCCCAGGCCAGGCTGTGCATGGCTGATTCTTTCTCAACCTCGGCATCTCTCTGTGGCCCCAGACCCTGCTCCAGAAGTAGCGCTTTCCCTCAGAAGCAGCTAACTACAGCTTTCCAGAAAGTTTTTCTTTCTCATACAGGCCTTCAGTGCAGTGTGAGCCTTCAGTCGGGTCCAAGGGTGCTAGGTCACCCCGCAGAGTCTGTTCCTTAGGCCTGAGGTCTCCTTTCCTCCTTTGGGTGCTGAGGACAGTAGAGTTGCTGGCCACCCTGCTGCTGTGTGGTCCTGGCCTCTGCTGTCCAGGGATTCTGACCCCAGCAGCCGGCTTCCATGGCATGGACGCGCTGCTCTGGGTGCTGTGGAGCCTCCTGGTGAGCTCCCTGCTTTCCCCGCTGTGCTGAGATGGTGTTGGCATGTAGACTCACAACACTGCCTCCTGACTGACTTGGAGGCTGTGCTATTTATCACTGCTGTGCAAGTTGTCGTTTTTGTGTGAGCAGACAGCTGCGCCTCTCCCAGTGGGCCCACATCTGGAGCACTGTTTGCCTCTGGAAAGGGACTAGAATTACAGCCTAGATTTGTAAGAGACTCCCCATCTCTTTCCATAGTAGGCTATTGACTTTAGGGAACAGTCTCTCTGGAATTCTGTTAGGCTAGAGGGGGCTAGAAGAGTGAGGGGTGACATGGATATTATGACTTCAAAGGCAGACTTTGGGTCCAGTGAGAGGCCTTAAGACCAGACAAGGACATCTTTGCTTCTGAGAAGACACTTGGAGTCCCTGGTGTGGGAAGAGAGCTTACTACCTAGTAACTCCCTCTGGAAATGTCTTGAGCTTGTGGGAGAAGCCAAGAGCCAGAGTCTACAATGTCCCCAGCATGAGGCCCCCTCCGTCAGGGCAGGTGAAATGGCCTGTGCCTGTGGAGGCCTGTATGAGAAGGAAAAACCTTCTGGAAAGCTGTGGCTACTGGGCGATGTTCAGGGACAGACGGTCAGGGACAAGGGATTCATGGGATCCTAGTCAGGCTGCTCACAGAGCCTGACTACAGCAGGGAAGCTGGATGGGTGGAACCCTAGTCAAGAGTCCATCTCTCCCTGGGGACTCTGTGCTTTGTGGGGACTGGCTAGCAGCCAGGATCAGAAGGAGGAAAGGTTATTTAAATGACACTCAATTTTAAATATTTCCCCCCCCAAATAATTCTTAGGTTTTTGTTTGTTTGTTTGTTTGTTTGGTTTGCAACACACACATATATGTTTTTGATATTTCAGCTTTCGATAACATTTATCCATTCTCTTATTCTGGAACATTGAGGTTGTTCTCTATAAATAAACAGTAGGAAGCAAGGGAAGAAGCTGTGAGTGCTCACTGCCCCTGGCCATCCTGCCTAGCTCATTCTTCACATACGGGCGGTCAAGCTGCTTGCCTTTCCAATCTGACCTTCTCACACATAGCTGCTCCTGATGCAGCACCTTGGCAAACACATATGCACTGAAGGGAGACCAGCAAAGCTCCCTGAGTTGCTGGATTTCTCCCACCAAACACAACGACTCATGAAGCCACAGAAGGAACAGGATCAAGGACAATGGCCACCACGTTCTGTCCACAGGGATCCTTGACAAGTGGTTATGCTGTTCCCCTCTGAGTTCCCTACAGGAAGGCCCCAGAAACCATGGGCTGAGACTAGAGAAGCCAAATATAAACCTTTTCACTTATCAGGTTGATTAGCTCTGGTGTTTTGTCATAGTCACTACAAGCTAACGAGCACAGTCTCTCTTCCCTACCCCAATATCGCCTCATGTTTCTGTTTCTCAGGAGAACTGAGAATTGTTTTCATGTTAAATCATTTGAGAATAACCAGTGGCATGGTTCTTCCTTCCCCAATACATTTGTCTCCTCAAAGCAAGGCTATTCTTTTAAAAAGTCAATGACAGAACCCTCATGTTTAGGGAATGGAACGTTGATTCAATATTGCTATCTAGTATGTAGTCTATACTAAAACCATTTCTATTTTTTAAGCTTTAAAATTGCATTTTACTTTATTGTGTGTATGTGTTTGAGCATCCAGGTGTGTGGATGGGTGTGGGTGGGTGTGCCTATCACGGCTCAGGTGAAGGTCAGAGGACAGCTTGCTTTGGAGGACAGAGCTCTGATTGCTTCTCTACTCCTACCATGTGGACCTGGGGACAGTCCCCATGATGACTTGGGGATCAAACGCAGAGGGTCAGACTTGGTGGCAAGTCTTGTGTGTGTGTGTGTGTGTGTGTGTGCATGTACACACGTTTTTTTGTGCTACAGCGTGTATGTGGAAGTCACCGGATAACATGTGGTAGTTGGTTCTCTCCTTCCATCATGGCCCCAGGGGTGGATCTCTGGTTATCAGCTTGGAAGCAGGTGTCTTTACCCACTGAACCTTCCCACTGGTCCTGAAATCACTCTTTAAAAAAAATAAAAGTCAGCTTTTAAAAAATTAATTAATTAATTAATTAAGTTTTAATTAGTGCTGACTCCTGCTTCAGTCAGTTTTCCATTTTGTCTCATGGACCGGCCAGTGATCTACAGTCTTGTGTTCTCATCTGTGTGTAGTGTTAATGAATACTGTTAGCTAGAACTAGAAGCTTGAAAAGATCGCAGTTAAACAAGATCACTTCAGAGGGAGTTGCTATGGCCACATCATCACCTCTGAAGGCACCCACGGAGGGGGTCCACCTTAGGCATCCAAAGTTTGAATTCTAGGGTGGTGGTGGCTACAGCTTGGAGGAATATGTTGGGGGAAGGGCAAACTCTGTGGCTCCCCAGCAAACCTTTACCTAATGGCTCCATGGTCCTTGCTGGCCCCCTTTGGTAGTTTCGTGACAAATATTCAGCCAGAGACGGGTCTCAGCTGCTCCCCCAAAGGCAAGATAAAGTATCTGTTTCTTATATGTGATGATTGATTTGGGGTGTATTGGGGTGTGAAGATTGCCAAAGCAGGATATCACACATAAACTTGTTTAAACAACAGAGATTCATTTTCTCATAATTCTGGAGGCTCTGAGTCCCAGGTCCAGGGCTGGCCAGGCTGGTGTCCTGGGAAAATTCCTCAGGGCTTCAGTAGCTGCCATCACATGGTGTCTTCACATGGCCTTTTCTCCAGGCTCGCACTCCTGATAGTTGTGTCCTCTTCTTGGAAGTTCCCACGTCCTGTAGCATTAGAACTTCATCCTCAGGACCCCATTACACCTCCATTGTCTCTTCCAGGGCCCCACCCTGCTCAGTCATGGAGAGGTTAAGGTCCCAGGCTGTGAATTCTACCGGGACACAACTCACTCCATTGTACAAACGAAAGAGTTAGTATGCAAATTTCTTCAATAAGAGCAAAGGAGACCTTCACCACCTCTCTTTGTCTCCCATCAATTTGTGGATTTCCATTTTAACTGACTCAAGCTTCATTTTATGTTCAAATAGTTTCAAATTGGGCCAATCCTTCGAACTAGCACTTCTTCGCTTTGGATGGGTCCACAGCATCTTTGTGAGCTCCCTGGCGTTCTGGCACTGGTTACCCCAGGGGTGCCCCATGCCCCCTGCTCCCACTCCCCCCAGTCCTAACCAGAAGCCAGAATCTCTTCAGCGCTGGGCTAAGATCTGGAGACAGAAAAGACTCCTCCTTTGCCCAGTGGGTCAACAGAACCAGAGACTTTCTATAAACCCAGCTCATGTTAACATTTCTAACTCAGCTTTAACATAGCACCTCCTCTTCTTCTTCCTCCTCTTCCTCTTCCTCCTCCTCCTCCTCGTCTTCTTCTTCTTCTTCTTCTTCTTCTTCTTCTTCTTCTTCTTCTTCTTCTTCTTCTTCTTCTTCTTCCTCTCCTTCTTCTTCCCCTCCTCCTCCTTCTTCTTCTCCTTCTTCTTCATGTTGGTTTTGTCTTTGTAGCTTTTCTCTTATCCCCAAATTCTCGTTTTGTTTTCAGGTTTGCTTATTTTTGCTTATGTGTAGAAATGTTCTTTCCTGCATGTGGGTGCCTAGTACCTGTAGAGGTCAGAAGAAGGCATCACATCCCCTGGAACTGGAGTTATGAATGGTTGTGAGTCACCTTGTGGGTGCTGGGAATTGAACCTGGGTCCTCTGCAAGAGCAACAAGTTCTCCTGACCACTGAACCATCTTTCCAGCCCAACTCTTATTTAAAAAAAAAAGCTATCATATAAGATGCCTATTTCCTTTACCTATTGATTTAATATTCAACATACAAAAGAGTTTCACTATTACCATTTAATATTATTAATGCCAATTAAACTTTTGGATTAACTAAGCAAGTTTATTTTTCTGAATTAAAAAAAATCTTTAAAATGTCTCACTACACTCATACGGTAAAGTAGTATGCCCAAAAGCATTTCAACTACTATTTCTTCTTTGCTTTTTAAATTTTAAACATTCTGTTTCTTTTGAGCACACACTCGTGCACACACTGTCTATGTGTAGGTGTGTGGGTGGGTGTGGGTGGGTGTGCCTATCACCGCCCAGGGGGAGGTCAGAGGACAGCTTCCTCTAATTGCTTCTCTCTTCCTACCATGTGGACCTGGGGACAGTCCCCATGATGACTTGGGGATTGAACGCAGAGGGTCAGACTTGGTGGCAAGCTCCTGCGGAGCCATTTTACTAATGTGACATATAATTAGAGCCATTTGATCCTATTTATATTAAAATTTAAGGTTAATGCCGGGCGGTGGTGGAACACGCCTTTAATCCCAGCACTCAGGAGGCAGAGGCAGGCGGATCTCTGTGAGTTCGGGGCCAGCCTGGTCTACAGAGTGAGATCCAGGACAGGCACCGAAACTACACAGAGAAACCCTGTCTCGGAAAAACCAAAATAAATAAATAAATAAATAAAATAAACTTAAGGTTAATTTGGGGGTTTGGATTCCTTTTAATTTGAACATATAAAGCATCTGCTAGAGAGGGAGGACACAGTCTTTGGCCCACTCACTTCTCTGTTCTACCCCTGCCCTCCAAGAGACCATCATTATTTTATTGCTTTCACATGGATTTCTTTTTCTGTGTTTCTTTTGGAAACGCACGCGTGTACATACACATTGCTCCAAACTTTTTTCAATCTAGTAATACCTCCTGGCCATCATTCCATGTGCATTCCTGTTTCTTCTGCATGATAGTATAGTCACCCACTGGGTGGCCATGCCACGATCTTTCCCATGGTACCCTAACGTAGGCATTGACGTTGTTTCTGATCCTCGACATTACAGACAGCGTCAGCACAAACAGCCTCACATGTGTGTTGTTTTGTGAAGTGTGGACGCAGTGTGAATCTCTCGAAGCACCATTGTCATCTTACAGGGTCAATGCACATGCCATTTATGTTAGATATCCACAACTTCTCCTTGAAGCAGCCAGTTAAAAAAAAAAAAAAAAGATTTACCTATTTAAGGTGTGTGTGTACTGTGTGTGTTCAGGTTCTATGGAGGCCAGAAGAGGGTGTGGAATCCCTTGGAACTAGAGCTACAGTTTAGGAGCCACCATGGGATGCTGGGAACCAAACTCAGGTCCTCTTCAAGAACAGCCATGCTCTTAGCGGCTGAGCATCTTTCCAACCCTGAGGGACTTTCAAAAAAATTTTTTAAAAAATTACTTATATTTTACGTATGAGTGCTCTGCATATATACCTGCACGCCAGAAGAGGGCATCATATTCTATTATAGATGGTTTTGAGTCTTCACGTGATTGCTGGGAATTGAACTCAGGTCTTTGGGAAGAGCAGTCAGTGCTCTTAACTGCTGAGCCCTCTCTCCAGCCCCGGGAGGGCCATCTTTGTATCTCTACTAGAAACATGTGCCAGTGCCTGCTTTCTCATAGCTTCAAGTTTCTGCCAATTTTACCATCAAGAGGGCAGAGTTCAGGAGAGTTTTGATTTACAGTTCTCTAACTACCATGAGACTGAGCATCTTTTTTTCAGTGTCAAAAGCTCTTCGACTCAGCTCTTCTGTGAACTATTTGTTGACGGTCTACCTTTGTTTACTAAACTATAGGGCCATTTTTAAAAGAATAGAATCCAAATCCTTCCTGACGCAAACAAAGCCACTCTGATGTATGTTCTGATAGCCATATAGAAATCAAATGAAAATCAAACCATAGGGAAATATAGGACCTCCCCTCTTAAATTTTGTCTAGCAAAAAGTACCAGTGAGCTCCTACTATTTGACTTTTCTCTGCAGGTCCCATTGAGTCAGTTGGAGCGTTTTTGGCAGCAACTCACCATTTTAGTGCATTTAGAATCTTGGCCAGTCCTCGGTTTTCAATGAACATGGTGTTAATGAAAAGAAGATTGCAGTTTGCACAGCCACATGTGCTTTTGGCTGCATGGGGGAAGGCTGTTGTCCCAGCAAGTAGTGGGGCCGCCCAGCTGCCTCACATGCAGACAGAAGTCTCAAAAGGATACTCGGCGGGGAGGGATGGGCAGTGACGTCATCTCCAAATGTAGTTCGCCCGGGGGGGGGGGTGGGGGGGGGGTCCCAGCTTGTGGTTCTTTGGGGGCCCAGTGCTAAATTTTGCATGGGAATTTCTCTGTGAGGTCAGCAGCCATCAGAAAGACACATGTGCCAAGCAGGAAGGGGGCAGAGCTTTGCCTGGTGCTCATCTCAAGCCAGATGCAGCAAATGGAGGGAGGTGAACTCTCCGTGGGATCCCAGCCAGAGCTCTAACAGGGTGCAAAGTCCCCGATAGCTATTATTGTTGCAAGATTACTGCTCCCCAAAGAAGGACTTAAGTAGACTCTGTTATCTCTCGCACTTCAGGAATTCAGGGGCTGCTTGGCTGGGTAGTCAGTTGATGAGGGTGTGAGAGACGTCAGCTATGACCGTGGTTGTCTGAAGGTGTGAGTGGGGCCAGAGACCTGCTTCCAAGATACTCACTGCTTTGACCCAATGTGTTCCTCCATAATTTCACTTGTTGGATTCTAATCTACAATGTGATGATATTTGGATTGAAATATCATGTTTGAAAGCAATCAGGTCACGAGGGTGGAACTCCTTCACCTCTCCTATTATGTGAAGACATGAAGTCTTCCATCTGTGATCCAGGAAGGAAGCCCTGGCCAGATATTGAAGTTTCTAGCACCTTGATTGTGGTCTTCCTAGACTTCAGAACCGGAAGACAGCCACCAATCTGGGTGTGTTTGTCACAGCAGCCTGAAGATATGCACACAGCTGGCAGGTTGATGCTGGCTGGTGGCAGGAGTCTCGTTCTATTCCAGGTAGACCTTCACTGGGGTGTCTTCTCATGATGTCTGATTTAGAGAGAGAAAGGGGGTGCTGCATTGTATTTGGAATTCAGTCTTCCTCCATGGCCTGTTAGGAGGAAATGAAATCCAGGTTGTGTTGGGGGGGGGGGGGGGTGAGGGGGTGGGGGCGGAGCTAGCCTTATCTTTAGAAGGTAGATGGCACAAGGAAGTTAAGGACACATTCTTAAATCACCACAGTCCCTGAAGCCAGTATGCTTTTCTTCTTGAAAGCAAAGAGTTTTCTGACCCTTGGCCTCCAAGGCAGGCCCACCTCTCTGAGGATGTGATTTTTATCATACCTGTTTGCAATGCCCTTTCTAGCCTACAGAGCTAGAAAATCTGTACCTTGAAAAGTGGGCCAGATACAATGAGCATCATGATTTTGTGTCACCCGACCATCCCTGCCTCAATGTGCTGAAGATGTAAAAGGCCCCAGATCTTAACACAACTGGTGCCATGTTGGAGGCACTGTTATGACCTTAAAACCTAGCACATAGGCCCTAACACCTGCCAAAACAAAAGCAAAGACCTAATCCACCAAAGACGTGGCCCATAGTTCCAGGAAGTCCTTAAAAGTTCTAACCTTGCTTTTTGGCCTCTGTAATTCCACTTCTTGGTAACTGAAGTGTGCCAACCAGGATGTGGTTTTGCATACAAGACAAAGGGCTGAAAGGCTCTGGGCAGCGTGATTTGGGCGAGCTCCCTGTGGAGTCGCTGGTCAGCAATAAAACCTTTCTTTTTAAGACTGTCCGGGTGGTGGTCTCTGATGGGCTTGCCTCGCTACAAGGGCAAGTTGAATCCTATGACATGTCTTTTAGAATGCCCACACCAACATGCGTAGCAGAGGGGGCAGCAATACATTCATTGAACAGATAGATGATGGGGAGTTGAGTGGATAATCCATGTTCAAAGCTCAGTCACATTCACTTTAGTGCTAGTCCTTCAAAAGTGAGTAGTCCTGACTTGCTTCACATCTCAACCCAGGGCTAAAGAAACACATTACATGTCATCTTGAGAATATAATTAGTTTAATCCAGAAGTGAGGTGATTAAATAAAATGCCTGGCCAGGAGTCCTGAAAAAATCAATCTGTAGGAACCACATGGGCAATGGTATTGTTCCAAAGAAAGAGCTGGTGAGCTATGGCAGACAGGTCAGTTGCTTGTCTGTACAAATAGAGTTTTGATGGACAAGAGTCCTGCTCCCAGGCTTGCTGGTGTCTGTGGCAGCATCTGAGCATCTGAGCTGTAACGACTTAGGTGTGTGGTGACAGAACAGAGTGAGTCTGAATGTACTCATCAGGGCTCTTGAGAGCAACCGTTCTCAACCTTCCTGATGCTACGACCCTTTAATACAGTCCCTCAGGCTGTGGTGACCCCCCACCAGAAAATTATTTCGCTGCTACTTCATCACTGCAATTTTGCTACTGTTATGAATCGTAATATAGATATCTGATATACGACCCCTGTCAAGGGTCATTTGACCCCCAAAGCCTTTGGGTCAAAGGAGTAGAGACCCATAGGCTGAGAACCACTGCTCTAAAGGAACGGAAAAGGGATTTATTAGAGTGGTTTCTGGGATGTGGTCTGGGTAGTTCAACAGCGGCTGACTCACACTGGAAAGGCTGAGACTCTGATAGCGGTAGTCCATGAGGCCGGATGTCTCAGCAGTCCCTATCTGGGGCTGGAGGCCTGGAGGATTCCTGGAGAGCTGGTGCTCTTCAGTCTGCATTGGAATCCTGAAGAAGCTGGTTCTAATACCAGTGAATGAACGCTGTGGCGGCAACAGGGTAGATGACCTTGCCAGAGAGAGTGAGGGAAAGCAAAGAGCAGCTTCCTTCTTCCCCCTCCTTTCATCTTGAGCTGCCACCAGAGAGTACCGCCCACAGTTAGGGGCAGTCTTCCTGCTTCAAATAACTTGATCAAGAAAATCCTTCACAGGAGCGGCCAGACTTGAGTGTTAGATGAATCCAAATGCAGTCAGTTGACAACCAAGATTAGCCATCACGCTGGATGAAAGGTATTTGCTATCTACCCTTTAAGAAAAAGCCTGTTGCCAGGCATAGTGGCGCATGCCTTTGATCCCAGCAATCGGGAGGCAGAGGCAGGCAGATCTCTGTGAGTTTGAGGCCGGTCTGGTCTACTTAGTGAGTTCTAGGATGGCTAGGGCTATAGAGAGAGACCCTGTCTCAAAAAACCAGAAAAAGAGAGAAGATTGTTGTCCTTGTTGTAGGTAAAAGAAGTTCAAGAGTCCCTTGCTTCCTTCTATGATATACTGAGTAATATCGGCTGCATCATGCTGTACATAACTAGAATGCTTATATGGATTAGATAACTATTTTCAGACAAGAGCTACTCAGCAGCACAGGGCCACGGCTACAACTAAGGTGAGCCTGTCAATCATCCACACTTTCTGCCAGAGGCATGAGCCGATCCCACCACAAGGAGAAGACACAATTGCCAGCTCTTGGGACCCTTTTCCTCCTACTGGGTTGCATCATCCAGCCTTGATATGAAGGTTTGTGCCTAGTCTTATTGCATCTTGTTATACCATGTTTGGTTGATGTCTCTGGGAGGCCTGCTCTTTTCTCAAGGGAAATGCAGGAGGAGTGAATCTGTGTGTGTAGGGGGAAGTGTGTGTGGGGGACTTGGAGGAGTGGGGGGAGGGAAGGCTGCAGTTGGGATGTATAGTATAAGAGAAGAATAAATGAATAAAAACAAAAATATGTAAATCAGGGGAGAGAGAGAGAG
This sequence comes from Peromyscus nudipes, assembly GCA_902168325.1. NCBI lineage: Eukaryota > Metazoa > Chordata > Mammalia > Rodentia > Cricetidae > Peromyscus > Peromyscus nudipes. The sequence continues at coordinate 47,223 of CABHPH010156848.1, read as the reverse complement.
TGGGAGAGAGAAAGAGAGAGAAGCTCTCATCTGTACCAACTGTCATGATTTCCTGCCAAGATAGACTCTTATCCCTCTGGAACCATAAGCCCAAATAAATTCTTTCTTCTATAAGTTGCCTTGGTCATGATGTTTTATACAGCAACAGACAAGTACTTAATACAGTCACATGCTCTTATCATCTGCCCATCCTTATTACCCCCCCCACCCCACCAAATCCAATCCAATCCCTTCCCTAGATTCACAGCTCTTGGTTTTGTGACCTGTTTAATCAGGGCTGTCTGTGTGACCACTGGACTGGAACTATCCATTGGATCCTGGTGAAGTCACCAGTGAGCACACTCCTGAAGACACCCTTTACTTAGCATCTTCCAGCAGAAATAGTTCTCAGTGAGAGATGGGACCCCCAAACCTTTAGCATCACACTCTTGAGTGAGAGATTGAATGTTTCTGCCCCAGGTCAAGGCAGGGAAAAGAAGTCTTTTATCCACTCAGTTCAATATTGTGCCAGGGTCTTAAGGACCAGTAAAAAGGAAGCAAATATGTTCACATTAGAAAGCTGTAGAACATGGTTTCCAACATATAAAATCTTAGGAATTCCATTAAAATCCTACTAAATCCAGGAAATGAATGAGTCGATTTGGTCCTGTTACTCACTTAGTCTCCAGCTAAGTAGCACTGTTTCGGAAGTCTGGGGAAACAGGGGAGTTGAGTCTTGCTTAAGGAAGTGAGATTCTGCACAGAGTACAGGGTTTGCAGGCTGGCTCGGACTCCTACCCAAGTCACGATCTGCTTCTGGGTTGGCCCTCCAAGACGTGAGCTGCAAGCTCTTACCAACAGAACCACAGGCCACTTCCTAATGCCGGGCCACCCCTCCCCTTCCCTCAGGGACTGTATCTCAACAAACTGTGAGCCACAATAGATCCTTCCCACCTTACATTGCTACTCGACAAGCATTTGGTCACAGCGAGAAACAAAGTAACAATGCTCCCCAAGGACTCTTGTGCTGGAGGCTTGGTCTTCAGTGTAACAGTAGTGGGTGAGTGGTAGGTGATTAGGTTATTGAGCTATCACTATTGGAAGAGATTAGTGTCTATTTGCCGGAAGGGGTTCAGGGGTCTTTGGAACTGAACTGGTCACTGTCAGAGCAGACTGTTCTCAGGTTGCTTTTTATCATCATGTGACCTCCCGGTCTCTCTCATGTGCTCACACCATGTGACGTCATCTACCACAAAACCCTAATCAGAAACCAATGAAGTGCCTCCAGGATTAGCAGCTTTAAGAAGTATTTAACTCAGGTGTTTCATTACAGTAGCGGAAAAAAAAAAGGTATAAGTGAACTTGAAGGAGATAAAGCTGACATAAATAAATCAAGTATCTATTGTCTATTTTGAGTACAGATGATTGTAAAATGAAATAAATAAAAATATTGTTTGCAATAGTTAGGAGTGAGTACAGGTACTCAAGAGGCCAAGGCATCTTACGTTCCTGGAGCTGGAGTTATAAGCAGTTATGAGCCACCCCACACGGGTGCTATGAACCAAATTTGGGTCATCTGCAAGAGCAGTACATGTTTTTAACTGCTGAGCCATCTCTCCAGCCCTCCCCTTTTAAAAATTAATTTTTAATTAGTATATATAGTAATGGATTTCACTGTGACATTTACATACAAATATATCCTTATAGATAAATACGTATTTCTTGAGCACAGGCTCACTACAGAGATCAGGTTGATGTTGAACCCAGAGAGCTCCATCTGTCCCTGTCAGTCCTGAGACATGTACCACATCATGTTTTATCTTTCACACTCTTACCCTGCCCCTACTTTTGCTGGTCCCCTTTCCCATATAAACCTTCCTCTTTGTGTGTGTGTGTGTGTGTGTGTGTGTGCTCTTTAACAAACATACACTTATATAATCCAGAAATCTTGCAAATTTTTACTCAAGAGAAATGGAAAGATAAGTCTACAGAAAGGATTGTAAAGAGTTTTCCTAGCAGCTTTAGTCATAGTAGCCTAAAGTAGAAAACAATCCCAATCTCCATCACGGTGACAGAGAAGCAAATCACGGTATCTATGTACTATGGAATACTAAACTAACGCATATACAGACCAAAGTATGCTGAGGGACAAAAGCAAGGCCCCAAAGAGAATAAATGTGGTCAGGGATACAGCTTAGTTGGTAGAGTGCTTGCCCAACAGCTAGTAAATCACAGTAATCCCAGCGTCTGGAGGTGGAGGCAGGAGGACCAGAAGTTCAAGGTCATCCTTGACGACTAGCAAATTGGAGACCAGCCTGGGTTGCAATAGATTCTTTTCTTCTTATTTAGCAACACTTGTACTCTGGTACTGATGACATTTCGGAGCTGCAAAGCTATCTAAGGTGGGCAAAATCAGTAAGTGTTTGCCAAAGCTAGGAGCTGGGGAAAGAGAGGAGTGGTAGGTTATAAAAGGAAAATGAATGGCTTTTCCTATATTTTGGTGAGGGTGGTAGTAATAAAGGTGATTAAAAAAATTAAATTTGCCAAACCATACACTTAAAATTACTATATCGCATTGAACATTGATTTTGCTTAATTAGAAAAAAAAGCTAATAGGCCAAGGGAAAATAACCAAATGCAATGTGTGGTCCCCAACTGCATGTTGATTTGGTACAAACAAAGCTCTAATAGATATTTTAGGGTGCTTAGGATTTTTTTTAAAGATTCATTTTATTATTTTTTTAACTATGCATCTGAGAGTATTTGCACTTGAGTACCATGCTTTCAGAGGGCAGAGGAGAGAGATGTTTTGGATCTGGAATCTGGAGTTATAGGTAGCTGTGAGCTGCCCAAAACGGGTGCTAGGAATCAAACTCAGGTCTCTGCAAGAGCAGTATGTGCTCTGTCTTAGTTACCTGTGAAGAGACACCATGACCAAGGAAACTTATAAGATAAAGCATTTAATACGGGGCTCAAGGTTCCAGAGGGTGAGTCCATGACCATCATGGCAGGAACACGGCAGCAGACAGGCAGGCAGGCATGGTACCTGAGTAGTAGCTAAGAGCTTACATTCTATCCACAGGCCTGAGGTAAAGAGGGAGAGATACCAGCTTGCCATGGCATGAGCTTTTGAAACCTCAAAGCCCACCTCCAGTGACATACCTCCTCCAACAAGGCCACACCTCCTAATCCTCCCCAAACAGTTCCAACAACTTCTGAACAAGCATTCAAACATATGAACCTAATGGGACCATTTCATTCAAAGCACACATGCTTTTGTCACATGCTCTTAACTACTGGGAATGTTTTAATATGACAGTTATTAAATAATATTAGAGAATGATTATTAATCTTTATGAATATGATAATGCTACTGGGTCAGGAACACAAGTGCAGAGGCAGGGGTGGGCAGTGGATAGAGCTTCTCATTTCTGTCCTTCGTGGGAGGGAGGTGAATGATTAACTAGTTATCCACCCCTTCAGCCCTCTTCGACTTGTCTCTGCTCCCCTTGGCTGAATTCGGCCAGCCAGCCTGAAAGGTTCACAGCAAAGGCATGGGAACAGCAAGGCCCAGTGACTCCGTTAGACAATGCAAACTAGGTTCAGGTAGGTGCTTTACAAAAGGCTACATGAAGAAAAACGTGTTTGCTCAAACACTTCAGATGCACTGCTACTCAAATTCTGCCCAGGTCTGATCAGAGGATCAGAGCCGTTGATGGGAGGGAAGAGGGTAAAAACACGGCAGGGGGATCAAATTTCCTTTTACAGACATTTACGGACCTCCTGTGTGCCGGGCAGAGCGTTATGGGTACCAAGACGGAGAAGGAGTGTCTGCTCTTGGCAAAAGGGCTCCCTGGCACACGGGCTGTGAAGGCCTCAGTGGTGGCTTTGCTTGAGGTACTGTGTCCAACGGGCTCAAACGCATCCTATGGTTTCGATCTTAAACGTCATCCAAAGGCCATGTGTTGAAGGCATGGTTGTCAGCCTGTGGCACTTTTGGGTGGGTGGGGGGGTGTTGATGGAAACTTTAGAAGGTGGGAGTCGGTGGAAGGAAGCCACTGGAGTGTTTCTTGGAAGGGGTGGTTAGGTACCTGGTTCCTCTTTTTCTTTCCTTCTCAGTTACCTAGGTGAGCAGGTCAGTTCCTCCACGCTCTGCAGTCACAAACTTCTGCCTCGCTGCCTCAGGACCAAAAGCAATACGAACAAGCCACCATGGACTAAAACAGTAACACAACTCAATCTTTCACCGGAAGTGCCTTCTCTCAGGTATGTTGTCATGGCGATGGGAAGCTGACAGCACCATACCCCTGGTGGTTGTGCTCTAGCCGTCATGACAGGATGCCCTAATACCCTGGACCCCGGCTTTTTCTGACAGCAGACAGTGCGGACTGAAGGCTGAAGGGACCCATTGTAACATGAATATTAAAATGGTCTTTTAATAAAAGACCTTTGCCGGGCGTTGGTGGCGCACGCCTTTAATCCCAGCACTCGGGAGGCAGAGCCAGGCGGATCTTTGTGAGTTCGAGGCCAGCCTGGGCTACCAAGTGAGTTCCAGGAAAGGCGCAAAGCTACACAGAGAAACCCTGTCTCGAAAAAAAAAACCAAATAAATAAATAAATAAATAAATAAATAAATAAAAGACCTGGAGCCAGATATTGGGGTAGATGCTGAAAGATCAGAGAGACAAAGGAACAAGCCACTGCCACGTCCAGGACTCCTCAGTCTGAAAAAGCTTCAGTTCCTGTCTCCTCACGCCTTTCATACCTTTCTCTGCCTAGCCATCACTTCCACCCTAGGGCTGGGGTTAATGGTGTGTGTGCTTCCCAAATACTGGGATTAAAGGTGTGAGATCTCAAGTGCTGGGATTAAAGTCATGTGACTCCCAAGTACTGGGATTAGAGGTGTGTGCCACCACAGCCTGGCTCTGCTTCTCTCCTAGACTGAGTCAATCTCATGTAGTCCAGGGTGGCTTTGAACTCATGGAGATCCAGATGGATCTCTGCCTCCCGAGTGCTAGAATTAAAGGCATGTGCCTCCACCGCCTGGCCTCTATGTTTAATCTAGTGGTTTGTTCTGTCCTCTGATCTTCAGTCAAATTTTATTGGGGTACACAATATATCACCACAACCCATCATTACTTCAGCCACGAGCCAGTAGCATATTGGTGGCTGCCGTAATTGACACTTAATGGTTTTGTTAACAGTATTAGGAGCTGTCACAAGATAATACTCTCGTCAAAAGCAAAACCTTGAAAATATGCACACATATAATGGATGGACTAGAGTTGACCATTTTACTGTGGTGTAACAGGGTCGGCCCCAGGTGTGCCAGAGATACGTGCCTCTCTGTGGTACCCCCATGAGGGACAGACGGTCTTCCTCACAGCATGGCTTCCAGAGGGCAGTCAGTTCACATGACCATCAAAGACTTACAGAGCGAGGCTCTGAGGTCACGCTCGGGTCTTCCAGTTTAAAATCCCCAAGGAAGCAGGACTTTGTTCCTTGCCTTTTAGCTTGGAAAATAAGAAGCATCAGAGAGCTCACTTGATTCCAGAAGAGAAGCGCCTTCTGCTGTGACCTTTCCCTTGGCAACGACAGCCAGACAGTGGCAATGAGCGGGAGCATCTGGAAAGTGTCTGCGAGGATCCGAAATTGGCCACGGTGGTTTGAAAGGAAGACGCTACCGAAAGTCAGCTTTCCTAAAATATAATCACACTGCTCAGCCTTGTTTGGGCCAAAAGAGTGAAAAGTCAATGGCAGCGTCTCTATGGGTGCGCACATTGTGAGAGGTGATGTGCCAGCCACAGAGGAAAGCCGAGGCCACAGCATAGGGAGAAAGACTGGAGAGACATAGCCTGTCAGCTGCACGCTCATTCATGGAGGAACACTGCTCGTCACTGAACGAAGGTATGCTTGTGGTCATCAGTGTCCTCTCATTAAAGTGTCTGCCCTTGGATTTAAAAAAATTTTTATTAGCAAATATTAATTATATGTATAATGTATAACGGTTTTCGTTATGATACTTCACACATGTATATAATGTTTTAATCATATTCCTTCTCATTACCCTTTCTTATCCCCTCCCAGCAACTGACCCCTCCCTCTTCCCAAGCAGCAGCACTTGCATTTTGTGTGTGTGTGTGTGTGTGTGTGTGTGTGTGTGTGTGTATGTTAACCAGTGGATTCAATTAGGGTTGTTTGCAGGAGCATGGGTGACCAGTTGTTTACAGAAGCGAGGGCCCGTTACCCACAGCTACAGCAGCTTCTGCTTTTGTAGGACCAACGCAGCCACCCCCCAGCAATCCCGGCTTCTTTTCACACCCTGGCACTTCGGCTGCAGCCAACAGCTTCCATCCGCTGCCCTTGTTTCTGAACATGGAGCTGACTCCCAGTTCTGTAGTTCTGAGCCTGGGCACATAGGTTCTCAGCCTTCTTCACTAGGGTGCCCGACTCGTGCCTGCTGGGCCAGCATCCTGGCATCCCCTCTAGTCCCCAGCACCCCTGTGGATGGAAGGACAGCCCTTGTACTGGGCACACACCTCAGGCCAGTCACCTGGGAGCACTGGATGAGAAACTAGGACAAGGCCTTGCTGTCCATTCTTGCTTCCATTGTAGAACTTGGGGTCCGGAGAGCAGGATGCTTACACTCTCCAAGTCTTCTATTAACATCATGGGCTTCTCCCTCTCTCCTTCTTTTCCTCCCTGACTCCCTTCCTTCCTTCTCTACTCCTAGCATTCCTTTTTTCCCAAAAGGCAATCACAGCAATATGTTTTATCACCCCCCCCCTCACACACACACACGCATACATGCACGCACACATGCGCACGCGTGTGCGCGCGCGCGCACACACACAGAGTTTTATAAAGTATGAGCACTATTTTGTGTATTCATTTTAATTTACACACCTTATGTTACACCTTTGCCCTCCTGTCTGCACATTCTCCCTCATTCCTGACTTATTTTATATATAAAAAATACCTCTACAGTGCTGGCTGTTGGTCTTCAACACTTCCTCTGCAGTGTGGCGTTTGAAGAACACTGTTTAGTATTGCAGAGCTCTTGGATATTCAGGGTTCTTGTTGATCTGAATCTAATTATTAGTGGGCTTTCTGGAGCTCCCAAAAGGACAGAAGGGCACTGCCCTTATAGTTGTCCAACTCTGGTCTGCTTAAAAGGAACCAACTGGATTTATATGTCAGGCACTACAGGGAACAGAGTATTGGGTTGCAGAGCGCAGGGGCAGATGTGAGTGCATCCTTGGGCCTTTGCCTCTGGACTAGGAAGGTTTCCAAAACTCCAAGAGTCACAGTCTTGTGTGCTCGATCCTTTCCAGGGGGACTTCACTTGCTTGAAGCTGGTAATATTCTCCGAGGAAGAAGAATTCCTTGGCTTGCCCTCATATTTCATCAGGCACAGAAAAGTCTGGCAGCTGTTTAAGACCCAGCCGGAGACTGACCTCAAATCATGCACATGTCTGCAAGGCCCTGCTGCTCTCCCCAGGGCGGCCAGGATATGTGCCTCAGAGCAGCCAAGAAGAGCAGCCGGCATCCGCCCCAAGAGTTCCTGCGGTTGTTAGCTGAGCAGTGTCTTGGTGGCATTGAGGCTTACAGAACCATGTGGAGCCTGGGAACCGGTGCGGGTGGAGAGCAGCTGTGGGGCTCAGGCCCTCTGTCAATGCCAACAGCCAGGAGAGTGGATTCCATTTCAGGCAGCAGCAGTTCACACTGGGTGGCCTGAGCCTTGCCTCCCACATCAGTACCACAGGCCCAGCCTGGGAGGAGAGTCCAGCTCCCTTTGGGAGAGACGGCCCTTCTCAGGAAGGCCTTTCTCCTCTCCTCCAGGCTTCTGGATCCATCCAGGCCTAACAGCAATTGTTGTCCAGGTCTCTTCCGGTCTGTGAGGTCATGGGGGGAAGGGGACTGTTGGTGCCCCTCAAGTGGTGTGCTTCCTCATTCAAACACCACAGAAGCACACCTTTGCTCTATTCTAGGCCATAAGTAATTCTATTTTTTTTATTTTTAAAGATACAATCAGTCAAAGCAACAATTACAGGGCCGAAAGATGGCTCCGCGGTTAAGAGCACTTGCTGCTCTTGCAAAGGACCTGAGCTGGGTTCCCAGCACTAGTGTTGTCTGTCACTCATTTTCTGTGCTAAGCGTTCTCTCTGCCCTGTCACCTGAACCTCAGTTCCTTGCGAGGTAGGTACTGTTCTCTCTGGATGAGGGAACCGAGGTTCAGACACCCTAAGCGGCTGACACAGTCCCATATCTAGAGGATGGTGGAGCTGGGGTTTCACTGTAGACATTCCAGAGCCTGTGCTCTTAACCATCCCACGTGCGGCAGGTGTGTAAGTGGACACACACATGCACACGTACACACTGTTGCAGCAGGTGTGTAAGTTGACACACATGTGCACACATACACACTGTTGTATGTATGTTCCCTGACTTAAACAATACAATCACTTGTGACAGTCACAGAGTCTAAAGTCATTTTCCAGGTTGTTTATCTGGCTCCACCCCTCCTTCAGACTTTCACACGTAAGGGATGAAAGCCAGGATCTACTTTAGACATCATTCTCAACTTGGGAAAGCACCATCCACCATCAGCTCCGTCCTGGGTGAAGCACAGCTCTCCAAGTCCTGCTCGCTAATTCAGAGTGTCTCAGAGAGACCTGAAGATGTGCATTTCTGCTTCTTTCCTTGATGATGCTGGCACCACTGGTTCTGGGTCCCTACCTCAGAAATTGTCTTAGTCCATCTTTGGAAGCTATAACCACATACCCAAGGCTAGGTTCTTTTAGAAAGAAAATGTTTATTTGGCTCAGAGGATTGGAGCTTGGAAGTCCAAGATGAGGCAGCCAGAACCTTCTTGGCTTCTGTGAGGGCTGTGTGGCAGAGCCCTACAGTGCCAAAGCACACTTAGCAGAGAATCGGGTAGAGAGACAGGAAGCCAAAGGGATCCAGGGGCTTGCTTTTGTGAGAATTAATTTACTTTAAGAAATCATTATTCGTCTCTTCTGAAGGGGATGCCGCCAATGACTTAAACACTTCCCATAGGCCCCACCTCTTCAGCATTCCACCACCTTTCAATGTTGCCTCCTGAGGGATCAGCCTGGCACATACATTTTGGGGGGCCACACTGAAACTGTACCTAAGCCATAGCAGAGACCCACTGCAGGAGAGGAAGTTGGACAGGACAGGACCCATGAGACTTATTGCAGTGTTTTTCTTTAAATGATCTAGCAGTATTGATGAAGCCTTGGCAGGCTTGCCTAGAGGCATCACCTTTAACAGAATCATTATTATTATTATTATTTTGCAGTAACTCATTGGAACTCAGCAACAGAGCCAAAATGTGGTGGCTGGCATTTTTTAAAAAATGCCCTCCAGGGGGGAAAAAATCATTCTTGTGGTGGTTTGAAAGAAAATGGCCTCCAAAGGAAGTGGCACTATTAGGAGGTGTGGCCTTGCTGGAGTAGGTGTGGCCTTGTTGAGGGAAGTGTGTCACTGTGGAGGTGGGCTTTGAGGTCTCATATGTGCTCAAGCCACACCCAGTGAGACGGAATACTTCCTGTTGCCTGTGAGTCAAGATGTGAGAACTCTTAGCTCCTTCTCTAACACCATGTCTGCCTGCATGTGGCCTTGCTTCCTGCGATGGTGATAACTCTGAACTGGAATCCAGCCCCAAGTAAATGTTTTCCTGTTGCCATGGTCGTGGTGTCTCTTCATAGCAATAGAAACCCTAACTAAGACACTCCTTTATCCCCTAACCCCCGTGTGTGTGTGTGTGTGTGTGTGTGTGTGTGTGTGTGTGTGATATTTAATCACATAGAAGCCAGAGAAATTTCTATGGCTCGAGGCAGAAGGATAAGGCTGAAAGGGAATGGAGGGAAGTGTGTATGTTGGTCTCCAGCTGCGGAGGGTTGTGTGAGGAAGGCTGGGTGCTGCTAGAATTATCAAGGGGTCCCAGTCGAACATCTGTCGGGGAGTGAAGTCTGCCAACAGTCTGAAGAAGCTCAGACAGATTCTTCCCTGACCCTCCAGAAAATTCAGCCAGGTCTGACTCAAGAGCTGAGAGCTAGTGGCGTAGCTGTGAGTCTTTCCATGTGTTACTGTCCTGCCGTGGACAGCTGCTGTGCACGGAATCCCTGAGGACCCAAGCGAGCTGCTGCTCACTGCAGACCCATCCCTTCCAGAAGGGCCTCAGACCCAAATCTGTGCCCATCCAGGGTGGCTAGGATCTATATTCCAGTTCTATAAAGCTATCTCGGAGGTCAATAAGGGGAAAAGACTAACGATTGTCAGAACATGCTGGAAACCGTCTGACCAGCCCACCCTAAGCAAACTCGGGCAGATGCCCTGTGGACAAGCACATCTCCTTCATGGAAGAGTGGTTCAAAAACACGTGAGGGAACAGATCACTGTCCTGCATCTGCTCTTAAGTCAAATGCTTCCCTTCCTGCTTTTGAGATTAATCACCCAGAACGCTGAGGCCCTGCCCCTTGTCAGGATCCTGGGAGGCTTGAGTCAGAGGAAAGTCTAAACAGGCAGGATTCACACAGAGATGTCCCCACCTGGATGATTCACGCCATTCTTGAAACAAAGCGGTGTCTAAATGCGGTGGGATGGTTTTCGTTTTCAATAACACTGGGATAGCCACGAGCCAACTAGCCTGTCTTTTTATCATGAAGCTAATATTAATCGTCTCCTGCCATAGTCAGAGATACTAAATAAAACAGGTTACTTCATAATTCCTGCTATTGTCACTCCCCTCAAATGCCCCCCCAAATGCCTTGTACCAGGCATTCAGTGTGGTATTCCAGAGCACTTTTTAATGCACTCTTCCTTTTGTTAAAGTCCTTGGAAGATGTTGGTTAGTTGTACTCCTTGCTTCATCTTTGCTTAGACTCTTTGAAGCCTTCATCCTGGGCCCCCTGAAAGCACAGAGCTGAGCATGCAGCTCACTCCACTCATCCCTCTCCCTGACATCTGCTTGTTTCTGCCCTAGCCCTACCGACCAGGTATATCATGATGCCTGGCTTGGGTGGGATATCAGCATGTCTAGTCCCTGGATATCTGAGCTCTGAACTTGGACTCTATGTAGCTCTCCAATCTGGGGGTGAGGCTGAGCCCACAGGTCAATTTGCTTGAGACCCTAGCCTGGCCATCTATATATACCCTTTTGACATTGTTGTTTCCCACTTCTAGGGATGGCGGCAATGGATTCGGTTCCACCACACAGAGCAGTGGCCATGGATGCTGTTCTACCACACAGAGCAGTG